>JALGBA010003871.1:525000-807500 GCA_023970755.1 Azemiops feae | reverse complement strand
CTAGATTCTTGAATACAGGCCTGAGCAATAAATCTGCTTAACTGGAACTTAACGTGTGGTCCTGATTCTTCGCACCTAACAGAAGGTATGTTGCAGAATTCCAACAGGAAGAGAATCTTATCTGCTGTTGCCCCCAGCCTGTGGAACTGAGACAAGTCCCTTGGCCTTCCCAAAAGGAGCAAAAACAGCCTTTCTTGGGGAACACAAAGCATCATGCAACTGTGGGGCTGGTTGAGAGTTTTCCCTTTGTCCTTTGATGAATTTTTAACCCCGCTTTAAGTATCCTTGCCGCTTTTAAATTTGTAGCTTTTACGTATGGGTTTTTATATTTTAACATATATTTTTTTTTTATAAATATTTTATTAATTTTTTATTTTTACAAACAAGTGCTTAATAAACAACGTGTTGAATGGGTCCATTAGTAATTCCGTGGTACATATAAGATTCTTCAAACTAAATGCAATATTACACTATCCAATACCTCCTCTCTTCTTCCGGTAATAAACATTTCCCACATCAAGGTTCTACATTTAGGCAAGAAAAACCAAATGTACAGGTATAGTATAGGGGGTACCTTGCTCAATGGCAGTAACTGTGAGAGGGACCTTGGAGTCCTAGTGGACAATCAATTAAATAGGAGCCAGCAGTGTGCTGCAGCTGCCAAAAAGGCCAACACAGTGCTAGGCTGCATTAACAGAGGGAGAGAATCAAGATCACGTGAAGTGTTAATACCACTTTACAATGCCTTGGTAAGGCCACGCTTGGAATACTGCATCCAGTTTTGGTCACCATGATGTAAAAAAGATGTTGAGACTATGGAAAGAGTGCAGAGAAGAGCAACAAAGATGATTAGGGGACTGGACACTAAAGCATATGAGGAACGGTTGCTGGAATTGGATATGTCTAGTTTAATGAAGAGAAGGACGAGGGGGGACATGATAGCAGTGTTCCAATATCTCAGGGGCTGCCACAAAGAAGACGGAGTGAAGCTATTTTCCAAGGCGCCTGAAGGCAGGACAAGAAGCAACGGATGGAAACTAACCAAGGAGAGAAGCAACCTAGAACTAAGGAGAAACTTCCTGACAGTTAGAACAATTAACCAGTGGAACAACCTGCCTCCAGAAGCGGTGAATGCTCCAACACTGAAAGTTTTTAAGAAGAGACTGGACAGCCATTTGTCTGAAATGGTATAGGGTTTCCTGCCTGAGCAAGGGGTTGGACTAGATGACCTCCAAAGTCCCTTCCAACTTTATTATTATTATTATTATTATTATTATTATTATTATTATTATTATTATTATTATTATTATTATTATTATTATTATTATTATTATTATTATTATTATTATTAAGCAAATACAATTCTTATTGTTATTAATAGATATAAAGTTAAATATCAGCATTTATTACAGTTTTCTAATAGTATCAATGATATCAGTTTAAAATATCTTTTCTAAGCAAAACATATCTTAATTGCATTTGCACTCAATATCCATTTAGTCAGTCAGTATCCTATTTTCGCTTTTTTTTTTTCAGTTTTAATTTCCCATCCATATTCAAAATATCCCAATCATTTTTAGTTTCAAACCAAGTTATATTTGGGTATCCAAAAGCTTCCCTTATTCAAACTTCTTAGCATTTTCTTATTTCCCTTTTCATGCCAAAATATGACATTCTGGTTACCAATCTTATCTATCTAGTTATAATAATATTTCTATTTCTAGCAATCTATTCTTAACCATATTCAAACATCTAGTTTAATATAATGTCCCCTCTAATAGGTCAAAGCTTCTGTTTTTCTTCAGTCTTACTCTAGCTTTCTTCCTTTGCCAACTAACTTTCCAAGTCAGTGTATTTGGATCATCAAATAATTCTTCCTCTATTCTTGTGCATATTTGGAACAAAAGAAACAATTTAGTTAAAGTATTTTTGGAAGAGCTAGCTAGCCCATTGATATTTTAACATTTTATTATGCACCTCCTGGAGTCCCTCTGTTGGTTAGATGGGCAGTTTTTAAAATGTGACAAATAAATAAATAAACAAGTCATGAATGATCCATCTTGCCTGTTTTTCCTCTGCCAAAAGATGGCCCTGGATATTTGTTTTCATATTTATGTATTTTGATAATTGCTATGGTATGGACACAAAGGAAGAGATGTTCATTACTGTTTGACAGCTGAGTTTTGATGGATTGATAATTCTCTGTGTTCAACTTTTGACCTAGGACAGGGGTAGGCAACCTTGGCTCTTTTATGACTCGTGGACTTCAACTCCCAGAATTCCTGAGCCAGCATGGCTCAGCTTGGAAACCTCTCCCTTTCCCCTCAGCGTGGCTGGCTCAGGAATTCTGGGAGTTGAAGTCCGCAAGTCATAAAAGAGCCAAGTTTGAAAACCCCTGGTTTACATAATATGTGTCATTAATTTTAACACACCCTCCGTTCAAAATTGAAACAAAAATTAGGACATCTTCAATGGATGCAGGAGAGATTCTAGCACAGATAACTCCTCCTTTACACCTGGACTCCTCTTATGAGATTCCTCTACCCTGCCTTCCTATAGCCTTGCTTTCAGTGTTGATAACACATTGTTCAAAGAAAATGACACAAATGTGATTTCATGGCCTTTCCTGAAAATGGAATGAGCCTCTAAGCCAGAGGTAGGCAACCTTGGCTCTTTTATGACTCGTGGACTTCAACTCCCAGAATTCCTGAGCCAGCATGGCTCAGCTTGGAAACCTCTCCCTTTCCCCTCAGCGTGGCTGGCTCAGGAATTCTGGGAGTTGAAGTCCACGAGTCATAAAAGAGCCAAGGTTGCCTACCCCTGTCCTAGGAGGAGGATGGTTGATTGGTTGCCAGTTCTCCTTGGGTTGTGTGTGTGTGTGTGTTTGTGTGTGTGAATATAATAGTAGTGACCATACAATTGAAATCCCACCTATTTTTATATGCAGTGCACATGCATGCAACACACAAAAAATTAAGGCTTTTTTTTTTTTTTAGTTTCCTATAACAGTCTGATATCCTAATAAATATACAAATAGAAAACTAATGGTTTTTAATCGGTGAAATCAGAAAAAAAGAAGAGTAATGGGAAAAAATAGCTTTTTCTTCTTGAATCATCTACTTTTAAAAAATATATATATATGCACAGAAGCCAAGTTGTTTTAGGGACTCGGGAGGGAGAACAGAGAAAAAGTAATAGGATTAACATCTAAAAATAAACTAGCTTATTTTCCTGGGGGGGGGAAGGGGGGAGATAGAAGAGGAAAAAAATCAGTAAAGCTTTGGCAGTTTGTGAACTAAACTGCTTAGGCTGCTAAATGCAGCTTCTCCAATAATGTGTCAGTATCTGCCCGTAATTCTTAAGCTGCTTACTCCAGAGTAATGCCGAAGTGATTGAAATACTCTGGAATACACAGTTTTGCAGACTGCAACCTAGATGGGCTAATCTAAAGCAAATCCTGCGATTTTATGATAAAAGAGGGCTGCGAGTAAATGCCAGCAGATTATAGGATCAAATGCAGAGAGTGAAAAGTTTCTGCTGAACTTTCCATCAGGATTCCAGGACAGAAAAACTGCAAGGCTCTGAGCTTATTCTTTGCCTTTTGCTGGACAAATTATGAACGGTATGAAGCCCTTGGCAAAAAAAGGTTCATTGGCGTTTCCAACCAGGAGAAGCAAATTCCAATTATTTATCAAAGAAAGTCACCATCGAAACCTTGAACAGGCAATTAATCACCCCAAATTACATTTACTGAACAGATGGAGGCTTGTTTTAATTGAAGAGGCCACATACATGTGATCCTCCGTGACTTAAGGAGTCACAATGTTAATACTGACCAACTCCTTTCTCTCCCTGAACTACGCTAAGTAGAGCTGGGCCTGGCTGTAATTGGATGGGAGACTTCTCAGTTAATCCTAGGGCTGGAGCTAAAACAAGAAGTTCAAAAGCAGCCTGGGGGGGGGGGGGAAGCAATGACACACCACTTCTGCTTTTTGGTACCCAGAAAATTCCCTATTGTGTGAAGGCTCTTTCTGCCCATGTTAGGGCACAGTTCTCCTCTCCTTAAATCAGTGGTGAAATATAGACTGGCATCAATTGTATTGTCCCTGTTGCTGAACACTTGTGAATCCAGGCCATGGTACGATTTGTATCGTTTTAACATGGAACAAATTAATCGATGGGATTAGTGGATATCCTGGCCTTTATTTGTCCTTTCACTACACATCACCACCTGGCAGGAAAAAAAACGTTCCTCAATCATACCACACTTATAATATTGCATCTAGTTTTGTTTGTCATGATATAAAAAAGATACTGAGACTCTAGAAAGAGTGCAGAGAAGAGTAACAAAGATAATTAGGAGGCTAAAACATATAAAGAATGTTTGCAGGAATTGGGTATGTCTAATTTAATGAAGAGCATGACAAGGGGAGATATGATAGCAGTGTTCCAATATCCCAGGGGTTGCCACAAAGAAAAGGGAGTCAAGCTATTCTCCAAAGCACCTGAAGGCAGGACAAGAAGAAATGGATGGAAACTAATCAAAGAGAGATTCAACCTAGAATTTAGAATAGAATAGAATAGAATAGAATAGAATAGAATAGAATAGAATAGAATAGAATAGAATAGAATAGAATAGAATAGAATAGAATAGAATAGAATAGAATAGAATGAATTGTTAGAATGTGATTGTTAGAATGCATGGCAGAATAGAATAGAATAGAATAGAATAGAATAGAATAGAATAGAATAGAATAGAATAGAATAGAATAGAGCTGGAAGGGACCTTGGAGGTCTTCTAGTCTAGCCCCCTGCTCAAGCAGGAGGTCCTATACCATCTCAGCCAGATGATTGTCCAGTCTCTTTTTAAAAACTTCCAGTGATGGAGTGTCTACAATTTCTGGAGGCAAGCTGTTCTACTGGTTGATTGTCCTCACTGTCAGGAAGTTTCTCCTTAATTCCAGGTTGCTTCTCTCTTTGATCAGTTTCCAACCATTGTTTCTCGTCCTTCCCTCTGGTGCTCTGGTGAACAACCTGACCCCCTCTGCCTTGTGGCAGCCCCTCAGATACTGGAACACTGCTATCATGTCTCCCCTATTTCTTCTTTTCTTTAGACTGGCCAAATCCAAGTTCCGCAGGCGTTCTTCGTATGTTTTGGTCTCCAGGCCTTTGATTATTTTAGTTGCTCTTCTCTGAATTATTTCCAATCTCTCAACATCTTTTTTTGTGATATGATGACCAAAATTGGCTGCAGTATTCGAGGTGTGGTGTTACTAGGGCTTTATAAAGTGGTACTAATACTGCGCGTGAAATTGAATGAAACTGAAGGAAATTATTATCCTTTTAAGTAATGCTAGCAGTTTGGGAGATTACAGGTTGATATGTAAAACCAAAATCATTCCATTAAGACCAAAGATCCTTCTCTTTCCACGAATACGATTTAGCCTTGCTAAATGGACAAGCAACAAAAAAGACAATTCAGCACTTTAAGTCTTTTTCCGTGTCTTCTCTCTAAGGAAACACAATTGAGGAGGAATCTTTTTGTTATTGTAATGAGGCAGTCCTCTTTGGATCCCTGACGGGGAAAAAATAAGAAAATCTGAAGTAATTTTCTTTTAAATGGTAACCACTCAATTTAGGGAGGCCTTGTTGTGGTAAGAATGAGCCATATATCTTCAAATGTTGAACACTACCCTCAGATTTGAGGTGTTCCCCTTCAAGATACAATACCCAGCTTTCCCTCTTTTCCAGTCCTCTTTTTATGTTCCTCTAGAAATGGATCCCATCAGAAATATTTGCGCCTGACTTTGAAAACAGTTCCAGTGCTAGCATTTGTTCAAGCAGAACTAAGACTCTGAGCATAACAGAAAAAATAGGTTCTAAGAAAGCATAAGCTCTGAGAAGTGGTTTTCAAACTTGAAATTATCTTTTAAAGGAGACTGAACTCAAAGGGAAAGGGGCTTCACAGAAAACATTGCCTTTGTAAGCTGGACACGCACCAAGATTATTTATTGGCATTGTTCACTGTGATTAAAAAGAATGCGTCCTGATGCTCGTACTTACGTCTACACATCTTCAACATCAACTATACAACTTATGGTGCATCAAATCAAATCCAAAGCACCGGCTAACCGGACTTGTCCTTCTCCAGGCCAAGCATACACAAGGGCATGAAGAGGTAGTTGCAATTTTTTACCAAAAAAATGCAAGATCACAAACACATGCAGAATAGAAACAAGTTCCCCAAAGTCTAGAAAATTGGCCTGAAAAGAGTTCCATTGCAAAATAGTAAGCAGAAGACTGGTCAGGTGACGTCTAAGGATCAAAACTTTGTAGAAGCATTGTCACTGGTCCAATTCCAGAATTAAGATCAGGAGGTTCACAGGTCATAAGTTGAGATGCATGGAGTAGAGGTTAATGGATGGATGACATCAAAGAAAAGGCTTCAGTTCCCTGCACTTGTTAAATAGGAGCAGCCCAGTGTTGGAAGAATGAGGCCCTTTCCTGGTGAGGAGCCTCACAAATCCAGCTTTGTTCTGTTCTGTTCTGTTCTGTTCTGTTCTGTTCTACTCTACTCTACTCTACTCTACTCTACTCTACTCTACTCTACTCTACTCTACTGTCCATGAGAGAGACCTTGCACTAGAATAGGGTGGCAGCTCAATCTTTTCATCTCTGGAGATTGGTGGTGGCTGAACCTGCTGGTTACCAAACTCCACTGCATGTCATTGCTCAGTCAACAATTTCTCCAGTAACTCTGGAACTGACTCCTCGTTGTTGGTCTCCTCCTCTGCATCTGAACTCACCACTGTTATTATTATTTATTAAATTTGTATCCACCATCTCACTAGGAAGTGAGGTGGGGCCCTATCTCACATGGTTGAAAGCTTACCAAAGCATCTCTGTACCCTCAAAGAAAGTTGTAGATATTGACAATGGATCCATAGGCTGATAGGAAGACAATTCTATATATTGCCGGGTGCAAGCAAGCAGAGCCACTTGTGAATAGTTAGATCAAGCAACTTTATTGTTCTCTGCCCAAATTACAGGAATCTTCTCAGACTGCTCACCTTCCCCCTGGGAATGACCAGATAAGGATTCCTGTATTTTGGGAGCCGTCAAGCTTATGCCTTTTGCGGCTGCCCAAGGACTCTATGCTAAGCCGATGCTTGCTCTCCCCTTCCAGCCCAGCTGGCAGTTTCCTAACATATCCATTGTCAGTGAAAATCTGATAGAGAGAAATTACAGAAATCTCCAGTTTACATCTTGAATTGAATTTGTTCTCAATGGGAAACTATTCAATGGCTGAAATTCTTGTAATGAAGTTTGGCAACACTTTGCAGGAATCTAACAGGACTTTCAGCCCCTTTGCACTAAGGTTTTCAGATACAAGGCTAGCATTACAGTGTGCTCTAAAGCAGGGCTTTTCAACCTGTGGTACGTGTACCACTTGTGGTACATTAATGAGTGGCAGGTGGTACGCAGCCCTGCCTAGCCAAGTGTAGTGGGGAAGGGAAAGAGCCAGCACAGGCAAACACTTACAGTGAGAGAGTCCTCTGGAGCTGCAGATTTTACTTATGAATGGAGTCATTTGGGGAGGCTGCCTTAGCCGGCAGCGAGTACTTACATTTTTTTTTCTTCTTTAAGTGCCAGCTGGGCTCCTTACTTTCCTTTCTAGCCAGTAGCTAATTCTTAAAGGGGAAGTGCCTTTTTAAGCTAGTTCACTCAGCAGCTTGTCTTTTCTGTCTCTGGAGGCCTTTCCTTGCTTGATCAATATATGGAAGAGGGAAAATATGGGGGGGTTCAAATTCTTCCTTCAGAAGGAGATGGGAATGAGAAAAAGGGAGGCAGGGAAGGGAGGGAGGGAGGGAAGGAAGTCCCGCCTTAGCAGTTGGCCACCAGCAGCTCTGCCATTGACTTTGCTTGTCAAAAGGTTGCAGAAGGGAATCACATGACCCTGGGACACTGTGACCATCATAAATATGAATCAGTTGCCAAGCATCCAAATATAAATCACATGACCCTGGGCATGCTGCAATGGTCATAAGTGTGAAAAATGGTCACAAGTCATTTCAGTGCAATTGCAACTTTGAACAGGTTTTTTTTTTGTCACCAAGTTTTTGACACCTTGCTAGGTGGTACTCGAATATTGCCATATCCTAAAAGTGGTACAATCGGTAAAAAGGTTGAAAAGCCCTGCTCTAGACTTTATCTGTAACATTCTACCACATCAGTCTAAGATAATGTTTTGCATTCATGTTACCGGGATTTCACCAGGTCAAAAAACAGATTTTACAGTTTAAGCTTCAGTTACTAATACGCTTTCCATCCGTTAAGCAAACCGGTGTTTACTAAAAGCAAAAACGAATGCTTCAGTAACTGGATTTTGCCAGGTGGATCTGCAGACGGAGCTGTCCAATTGTTTTTTGTTTTTGTTTGTTCTCCAAAGGGGAGAAAATGAAATATTTCTTTTAAAATTTCAGTGACATTCAACATACGTTGGGCTCTTTCCAGGGCACAGCTCTCCTTGATGTCAGCATGTGCACCAACTCATAGCAATTCATAATCAAAACTTTCCTTTTTCCTTTCAGACTGTTAATAATTATTTCATTTTTAAAGATAAGGATTTTGTGGGGAGAGAGAGCTTGCTTACTATAATACTGAGAAATATTTTTTTTTTTCCTCCTTTCCTTGAACATAGGTACAGGAATGAGGAAAAAAAAATACATGACTGATAACATTCTCCAAATGCCCATGGGTGATTGTATAAATTAAATTGCACAATCTATGGGCAATGTACCCATGAGAACATTCCGATGGGGCTCTGGAGAGCCTTAAGCACCTGTCTTTTTCGCCAGGCTTTAGGCTAAAATGGTTGGAGTATATGTGTACATTCAGATATTCACCATCTTCTCTGTTATTTATTTCATCTGGATTGCATAGTGCCATTTGATTTTTATGCTTTGAACCACTCAGAGCCAATTGGAGTTGGATGGTGTTCAAACTAGAATGAAAGAACAGAACAGAACAGAACAGAACAGGACAGGACAGGACAGGACAGGACAGGACAGGATAGGATAGGATAGGATAGGATAGGATAGGATAGGATAGGATAGGATAGGATAAAACAGAATAGAGGAATGAAGAATTAGATTAGATTAGAATAGAATAGAATAGAATAGAATAGAATAGAATAGAATAGAATAGAATAGAATAGAATAGAATAGAATAGAATAGAATAGAATAGAATAGAATAGAATAGAATAGAATAGGATAGGATAGGACAGGATAGGACAGGATAGAACAGAATAGAGGAATGAAGAATTAGAATAGAATAGAATAGAATAGAATAGAATAGAATAGAATAGAATAGAATAGAATAGAATAGAATAGAATAGAATAGAATAGAATAGAATAGAATGGAGTGGAGTGGAGTGGGGTGGGGTGGGGTGGGGTGGGGTGGGGTGGAGTAGGATAGGATAGGATAGGACAGGATAGGACAGGACAGGACAGAACAGAACAGAACAGAATAGAGGAATGAAGAATTAGAATAGAATAGAGTAGAGTAAAATAGAGTAGAGTAGAGTAGAGTAGAGTAGAGTAGAGTAGAGTAGAGTAGAGTAGAGTAGAGTAGAGTAGAGTAGAATAGAATAAAAACTTTATTGTCACTTTAAATGTACACTAATTAGCATACATTAAAATGAGATTTCATTGCATACAGCTCTTAAAGGGTAACCTCCAATATACACTGCATAAACATGACAAAAATAAATAAATAAAATAAATTATGCATATACCCACATACACATACACATATGGCCCAGAGAAACAACACAGTGTAGTTTGGATGTTTACATATATATGGCAAGAATGAATGAATGAATGAATGAATGAATGAATGAATGAATGAATGAATGAATGAATGAATGAATGAATGAATGAATGAATGGCATAGATTAACTTCAAGGCTTATACAAAGTCTCTAATGTTAAGGATGACAATTGAATGAAAACACTCTGCTGAAGACTTAGCATGTTCCCTGAATGAAAAAATAATAATAATTGATGACGTGGGGAATCCTTTTGGTGGAGGATACTTTTGCTTTTACTTCCCAAATCATCCTAAAGAGTTTGAAGGTGACTGGTAAACTATATATTTCACAAATCTGAAAACAAGAAGCAACAAAATACTTGCTCCCAAGGAAATCCCTGATGGCTGGTGTTTTGTAACCTATCTTTAGGATGCTGAATAGAAGGAAGAAACTGGCAAAATCTTTTCATTATCACCTATTTTATTAACATTTATTAACATTTCTCTTACAGGATATGAAGCACAAGACACAGGAGAAGGTGTGAGGCAAAAGTTTACTAATGGGGAAGCGGATGTGTTTCAGAAAAGCTTGATTTACACTGCAACCACCCCAGAAATTTATCCTCTCAGCTCCCCAATGTTATTGACACCAGTAGAAGTGAGAAATCTGAAGCAGTTTTCAAATAATCTTAATGCCGTTGTGTTAACATATCCTGCACTAACTGAGCTAGGATTAAAAAAAAAAAAAAAAACAATGTCATTCCATCAAGTGATTTTTGCTCCAGTTATATTTATTTACTAAAATAAATGGGGAGGGAGATGTTGGTGACTGTTCCACACCTTTTTGGAGAGTTATTCAAGGTTGTTTTTATTATCTTATGGAGCCCCCAAACCATTCCTTTAAGATTTGTTTTGGTCCATCTTGTTCCTGCCCTAATGAGAAATTTCAAAAGAACAAGCCTGTGATGAAAAGGGTGCTGGAAAACTGTGTCTGGTCAGTGACCCATAAATTGTTCAGCCACACTGCCAATGTTAAAATATCTTGTGTCGGCAGCCTTTTCTTTTACCCTGCTCAGATCTGAAGAATCTCTAGAGAAGCTGCCATTTTCAAAGACTTCCCTCCTTCAGACATTAGCATCGATTGGGTAAATGTCTCTAACAGGTGAGGGACAGTTGAGTAATGTGAACAGTGTAATACTGGATGAAGTATATTGTGAGGAATAAAGCTCATTCAAATAACTCTTCTGGATGTGAGAGAATAGGGCAGTGGTGGCAAACCTACGGTACGCGTGCCAGAGGGGGCACTCAGAGCCTTCTCTGTGGGCACGTGTGCCACACTCTTTGGCTAAGTTTTCACAGGAAAAAGCCATTTCTCAAGCCCCTTCCTGGCAAAAATGGAGCCAAAGCGTGCCTCGCTCTTATTGAGAGCAATCCCGCAAAAAAAAAAGGATGACAAAGGACAGCACAGTTAGTTCTGAAAATGAAATCCTTAAAGTGTGGAATTCTCTGCCAAATAATTGTAAGTCAATGAAAGCACTTGGGATTGCTTTCCTCACTTTGTTTGGATCGTCTTATGCTTGCGAGCAGCTGTTTTCAGCTTTGAATTATATCAGAAGCAGACTAACAGATGACCCGAGTGCTGCATGTGTTGCTTTCAAACTTACAAAGTATGAGCCAAGGTTAGACAAATTAGCAGCATGCATGCAACAGCAAAAATCGCATGAATTGTTCAAAAGCATGCCAAATGCAAACTTTTACTTTTCAATAAAAAGTTGCTTGTATCATTGAAAGCTTTGTTATTGTGTTTTTCTTTTAAGACAAAAGATGTTAAGGTATGAGTTGTTTTTTTTTTCTAAACTAAAACCTCAGTATTCAGGTTAAATTGCCGTGTTGGCACTTTGCGATAAATAAGTGGGTTTGGGGTTGCAGTTTGGGCACTCGGTCTCTAAAAGGTTCGCCATCACTGGAATAGGGGGTCTATTTCTTCTATAGCAGAAAGTCTGAGTCAGCAATTTGCTGTTCAATTTTTATTTCTTGTTCTAACTTAGCTTCTGGATTAACTCCAGGAAAATCTAAGATTGTAGCCTTCTACATGGGTTAAAAAGAAACTTTTGCTTTGACATCCATAAGAATAATCAAAATTTTCATTTTAACGTTCTCCTTCCTGGTAATCGTTATGCAACCAGGTCCTTGGGGAGGGCGAGGGGAAACCTTTTTCCCTTCTATCATGCACAAGTAGTCCTCAGCTTACGACAGCTCACTTAGTGATGGTTCGAAGTTACAACAGCACCGAAAAAAAGAGACTCATGATCATTTTTCACATCATGACCGTTGCCGCAGCCCCACAGTCATGGGATCAAAATTCAAACGCTTGGCAACTGACTCACATTTATGATGATTTCAGTGGCCTGGGGTCACGTGATCCCCTTTTGCGACCTTCTGACAAGCAAAGTCAATGCGGTCGCATGGCTAACCTAAGAACTGCAGTGATTCGCTTAACCAGGGGTCTTCAAACTTGGCCCTTTTATGACTTGTGGATTTCAACTCCCAGAATTCCTCAGCCAGGCACGCTGGCTGAGGAATTCTGGGAGTTGAAGACCACAAGTCATAAAAGGGCCAAGTTTGAAGACCCCTGCGCTTAACAAACGTGGCAAGGAAAGTTGTAAATGGGACCAAAGTCACTTAGCAAATCTCTCACTTAGCAACATAAAGTTTGGGTTCAATTGTGGTCATAAGTTGAGGACTACTTATATTGCATCTCAGTAAATTATGATATGTGACTGGTGGCTGAAAAAGTTAGTGAATAATAGTGTTTAGAAGAAGCCACTGAATTTTTTTTTTTTCAGCCAAATTGATTGACCTAGTTGAGAAAAGACTGGATAGTGGAGAGGTTACCTTGTGTTTCACTCTTCAATCTTGGTTGACCCAAAGGATTTCATGAATTTACTTTGATCCCTTGGGAGTTTCCATGGCAGACTCCATAATTAATTGTTATTCCTAATTTCTCGTAAGATTTTTTTTTTTTTTTTATGTTATAGTACAGTTTTGGTAAGCCCTTTAGATACAAAGTGTGGAAGGGACATAGAAAACTCATATCAATATACAGAAATGCTACAGCTATGATTCACATAAATGTAAAGACTGATAACATCGGTGTGTAAAAAATGGCACCACAAGGTGATCCAATTTCATTCGGACTATTCTTAACGAGCCTCTGTAGGGGGTATTCAAACAACTGAAGTAGAAATAAAGGGTAACTGGGAATACCTTAGGCAGTTACATTTTACCCATCGTGTTATTCTTTCTCCATAAGTACTGAAAACCTTCAAATGTGAATAGCAAACTCAAATGTCAGTAACAATGTCTACAGGATTTAACAACTGCTTCCCACCTCTGCCAATAAATAATTAATATGAACTAGAGAAGGTCAACCACAGCACCTACCGTCCCCTTTTTCTAAATCCTATATTTTCTACAGTTCCATCAATTATTCCATTCCATTGGTATAGGGCAGGGGTAGGCAACCTTAGCTCTTTTATGACTCGTGGACTTCAACTCCCAGAATTCCTGAGCCAGCATGGCTCAGCATGGAAATCTCTCCATTTCTCCTCAGCATGGCTGGCTCAGGAATTCTGGGAGTTGAAGTCCACGAGTCATAAAAGAGCCAAGGTTGCCTACCCCTGGTATAGGGCCATCATAGACTTGCTTCTACATGGAAATGGATATATTTTTGTTTAATTTCCATTCTCAAGACTAGTCCTATAAAACTTGTTCCCTTACCTTGACTACCGCAGCAGAAACACTCCATTTTGGATGTTTTGATTAACGCCCCTCCAAAACTGTAAAAGGATCGGACGTTGCTGCAAACGTTTTATACCTGTTTATTCCTTTGAAGTGTTATTCTTCAGACTTTTTCCCACGGCAAACCCATGCATTACTGAAGGAAAAGATAATGTGAGTCACAAGAAGGATAGATAGCAGGCAGAGGCAATTGTCAGCTTCACGAGGTAGACCAGACCAGGGAACATCAACTCCATGGGAAGATTTTTATTGAGATTGGCTCTAATAACAGAATCTCGCAAATCCGATTGTGTTGCTCCTTTTCCGCCTTGTAATTTAGCGGATCTGCCTGAGCAGAATGTTATCTCATCATTCTCGATTTTAAAAACGCTTCAGCTCCTTTTTTTTTTTTTTCACCCCAGGTAAATGGTTCCTGCATCTATCTACTGAGGTCATTTTCCTTAATGTCTATTAAAATATATATAGCCATTCTTGTCCCATTGTAAGCGAGCTGCAATTTTTAATAAATGCAGGCGTGCTGGCATCGGCTTCTGGGCTGCAAGTAGGTAAACAGATAAACAAACATATCCATTTTCATTTGATTGTGCTCCCATCGGTGAATATGAGTTGCGGCTTCCAGTTTGTTTTCCTATATCTCATTTGATAAAAGAAATAGAGTTAGTGTGTAGATTGTGCCAGAAGAATTTATTTATTTATTTATTTCTTAGTCTCCCATCCGTATGAGTGCTCTCCAAACACAATCTCACACCACACCAACTGTGACAGCTGCCCTGCAATCATTATAAAAATCCTAACCAAAACAGATAGCACCCTTCTTCCTCGCTGGGCATTTAAAAATCTTCAAATTCCCAGCAGAAAGGGTACATTTGAAGCAATTTTCTAAAGAGCAAACACACAGCTGCTAAGCAAAAATAAAGATTTGTGGCATCATTTTGCTGTCCGTGTAGTAATGACCAACATGGTCTGTAAGAAAAAGCCTTAAATCTTGGCACCCTTACTAGTTTCCACGGTCCTTGATTATTAACAGTGCTTTTGTCTTTCCTTCCTGAATAAGCCCAAAGACCTTTGTGGCTGATAATTCTTGAGACATTTCTTAATTAGGAGTGCGTGGATCCTTCCATTTTTCAACTATAAGACCTGGTTTAACTGTACAAGCAGCATCTTGTCCTATTGTACAGCAAAATCTGTAGCAACTTGTCCAGCACAAAGCCCTACGTTAGGTTGTTATGATAGATAGATAGATAGATAGATAGATAGATAGATAGATAGATAGATAGATAGATAGATAGATAGATAGATAGATAGATAGATAGATAGATAGATAGATAGATAGATAGATAGATAGATAGAGAGAGAGAGAGAGAGAAAGAGAGAGAGAGAGAGAGAGAGAGAGAGAGAGAGAGAGAGAGAGAGTCAGTCAGTCCATTCTGGACCTGGGCAACAAAAAATTAGCTACCGGTTCTGCCGAACTGGTGCAAACTGGCTGAATCCCACCATTGCTAAGGTGGGACCAGAACCCACAGTCACCTGCTTTCTAGCCTGGTGCCTTAGCCACTACACCAAACTGACTCTTGATTTGATTTAAGTTGTTTAACGGATTTGCTATCCTTCACCGCTTCCATTTTGCAACCACTTTAAAGGTAACCAAACGTACTTTTACACTATGGACAAAACCCAATTACCAGACAACCCCTTTGAATTAAAAACAACAACAACAACACCAGTAGTATTATCTTCTAGATAAATCAATCTCTCTAGTCAGATGAGTGCTCAGTGGAGGATAGGATGACTCGTTTTCTCTGTTTTGAATAACAGGGTTGAATTGTGCTCTGCCAATTGATGGACTTCTATTTAGCTAGTTGGAAATGTCAGTCAACAGGTGTTGTAGCCAACTGTGAAAATATCTAATGAGGTTTCGTGGAACAGATCATTTACTTTGCTCTAAATTGTCCCATTACCTTAATTTTCACCAGGCTGTAGCACCACCGGCATTCCTGATATATATTTCCTATTTAGGGTATATATATTTAAAAGAATGCCAGCAATCATCAAATTGAGCCAAGCTGATGTGGTGGTTAAGGCACCAAGGAGACGGTGAGTTCTAGGTCTTTCCTTGGCACAAAGTCAGATGGTGACCTTGGACCAGCCTGTCTCTCAGCCCTAGGAAGAAGCAGAGAATAGAATAGAATAGAATAGAATAGAATAGAATAGAATAGAATAGAATAGAATAGAATAGAATAGAATAGAATAGAATAGAATAGAATAGAATAGAATAGAATAGAATAGAATAGAATAGACTCCTGCGAGTCCCCTGGACTGCAAGGCGATCAAACCGGTCAGTCCTAGAGGAGATCAACCCTGACTGCTCTTTAGAAGGCCAGATCCTGAAGTTGAAATTCAAGTACTTTGGCCACCTAATGAGAAGGAAGGACTCACTGGAGAAGAGCCTAATGCTGGGAAAGATTGAGGGCAATAGGAGAAGGGGACGACAGAGAATGAGGTGGCTGGATGGAGTCACTGAAGCAGTAGGCGTGAGCTTAAATGGACTCCAGAAGATGGTAGAGGACAGGAAGGCCTGGAGGAACGTTGTCCATGGGGTTGCGATGGGTCGGACACGACTTTGCAACTAACAACAACAACAGCAACACTGTTTTTATAAAATCCTTCCATATCTCATTATAATTATTTACTTTAATCATCTCTTTTTTAAAATTTAATTTCTGTTGTTAATTTATCATTTATTGCCATATTCCATATTTCATTATACCACTCATTTCTTTGAATAACGCAATTCCGTCCCCAATATTTAACCATCACTAATCTAGCTGCCATTATCAAATTTACAATCCATTCCCTTTTTTGCTTCATTTATATCTTGTTTTTTCCACCAGTAACAGTAAGGCGATCCTCGGTGACATATCTAAATTTACATTCAAAAGTTCTTTAATTTCCCTAAACACCATGTCCCATATCTTTTGTGCGCTATCACAATCCCACCACATATGTTTATATGTTCCAATCTCTTTCTCGTACCTCCAGCAAATATTTGTATATTTAACATCTATTTGATTTAATTTACATGGTGTTAGGTACCACCTCCACATCACTTTATATCCATTTTCCTTAACTGTAACTGATATATTCTTATATACTCTTCTATTCCAAATATTTTCCCAATCTTTATCGTTTTATTTCTCCTAAATCTGTTTCCCAAATTAATTTGGGAAAGTATGGGGTGGTTTATAACTCTAAATTCTATTGCTATTGCCACTGCTATTTCTAGGATATGTTTTTGCTGTGCCTTAAATGCATAGTGAGAACAGACTAGCGTGATATTTAAAACGAAGGGAAACCTATTACTGTTCCCATTGCTCAGCATCTAATGTTATTTGCTCTGGGGCAGTATAATTTTAATTTTCTAGATGATCATACCATATTGGTTTTCTTTTCATTCTAATTTTACACGGTACGGGGTAGATGGTAAAATAGACTCCATTAATCTGAGCTATTATGCGAACGTCTTTAAAACATTGCACACGAACACACATCTATATATCAGTTTTGAATGGGCTGTGAGGATGGCCTTGGGAGTCAGGAGAAAACATTGAAACCTGGACAACCTATAAGAGGAATCTGACTCCAAAGAAGGAATAAGGGTGGATAAAGCATCTCAGAAGGGGCCTTTCCTAGTTTTGCTGGCTTCCAAAGGAAGAAACGGTGGACGGAAAACTCCAGGATGGAAAATAACATGCTTTATGGATTTGTCCACAAAGAAATGGGATATGGGATGAAGAGGTCCATAGTGGTAAACTAAGAAGGACTGGAGTCTTCTGAGAATTGTTTAAACATGTTGTGATGAAAGTTGGAAGTCACTTCTTTGTATATTTATTTTCTCTCCTTTCACTACATTCTTACTGTTCTTTCTTTTTCTTTCCACTTCCTTGTCCTTTGCGCATTTCACTCCTTCTTCTCGTTCTTCTTTTGGCTAAGTTTGTGTGATATTTTGCTATTGTAATTAGCAATGGCTGAATAAAAAAAAGTTATACATAACAAAACAAAGAAAAAAGGAGGGACCTCCCATCTTCTAGTCTAATACTACTCTATCTATCTATCTATCATCTATATCTCTATATATTTATATCTACATCCTATATCTACATATATCTATCTATATCTAATCATCTATCTCTATCTATCTATCTATCTATCTATCTATCTATCATCTATCTATCTATCTATCTATCTATCTATCTATCTATCTATCTATCTATCTATCTATCTATCTATCTATCTATCTATCTATCTATCTATCTATCTATCATATCTACCTATCTATGTATCTATCTATATCTGTATCTATCTATCTATCTATCCGCTATCTATCTATCTATCTATCTATCTATCTATCTATCTATCTATCTATCTATCTATCTATCTATCTATCTATCTATCTATCTATCTATCTATCTATATCTATCTATCTATCTATCTATCTATCTATCTATCTATCTATCTATCTATCTATCTATCTATCTATCTATCTATCTATCTATCTATCTATCTATCTATCTATCTATCTTACTGTCTGTCTGTCTATCTCTATCTCTCTTTCTGTCTCTCTTATCTCTATATCTATCATCTATAATCTGTATCACCTATAATCTATATCTACAATATATCTATATCCATCTGTACCTGTACCTATATCTATACCTATATCTACATCTGCCTCTGAGTATTCAAACCTTTTTAAAATAGACTTTATTGCATTCTCCCTTTTGATTAATTTGTCCTGGAGCCATAACTTTCAATATCGTTTATGACTTATTTCATCCTATTATCCTCATTGTAAAGTTACTAGATTATTAAAAGGACATGGCTACTTTCTTCTTCTTTTTATCAGTCCATCCATAATTTAGGATGTTTGCCACTGCAAATTCTAATTTCCCTTTTCATCCAGCCTCTGTGAGTGAATACATTAAACCTGCAAATTATTTTACAGAAAACCAGCCTTTGAGAAATGCCTAATGCCATTTGTCATCCTTAAGTAGGTAAAGCAAAAGATTTAGATTGAAGTCAAGTTTACCTACCGCATGTGGTGGCCTCGGATCAGCTAGCACTCACGTACACAGAACAGGCATAAATAATAAGTATGAATACTAAGTATGATTATTCATAAGCCTTTAATATCTGCCTAAGGAATGTGCCTAAGGAATGATCTCAAACAAAAAGCAGGAATCACTGTCACAAAGATGAGGGGGGCAAACTATTTTCCAAAGCACTAGAAGGCAAGATGGAAATTAACCAAGGAGAGAAGCAACCTAGAACTAAGGAGAAATCTCCTAACAGGGAGAACAATCAGCCAGTGGAATGTCTTGTCTTCAAAAGTTGTGGGTGCTCCATCACTGGGGGCTTTCAAGAAGAGACTAGACAGCCACTTGTCTGAAATGGTATAGATTCTCCTGCATGTGCAGGGAGTTGGGACTAGATGACCTCCAAGGTCCCTTCCAACTTCGTTATTCTATGTTCTATGAATAAGGTAATCTGAGAAAAGATCTACTTCTGAGGCCATATTCTTCAGATGTAGCCTTAGTTTTTATTATCAGTTTCCCATCTATTTTTGATGCATCCATCCCAGGTCTCAGAGACGGAAACTGGGCAAACAGGGCACAGAAGGTTGTTGTGCACAACTGTGGTTATTAGCAACGTACAGCACACTATTAACCAACCAGTAAACATTGTTTCATGGATGAACAGAGAAAGGCTTTTTAAATTTAATCTAGGTTAATCTGTGTTGAATTCAGCATCTCTCCCTGAGAAGATTTCTACACTGGAACTTGACTACATTCACGTTTCTGCCGTCATTTTATTCTACTCTCTTGCTATGATTCTGAGTTTCTGCGATCCCCTTTGGTCCTCATCCTTACATTTCCGATCGACTTTATGCAACCCCAGCAGCTCTTAATCACCTCCATGTAATTTCATCTTCTTGGTTCTTCTTTCCGTGGCAATAACTTTATTCAACTCGACTGATCACATTTTCTCTAGCTCAGCTCTATCTAATCTTCTTTGTCTGCCTATTCAGTCTAGTTTTACCTATGTTTTTTATTCATTGGCCACTAAGTCTATTATTATTTGTGTCCAGATGCCAGACCTGTTCTATCAGGCTCTCTCTTGGGGTGAAGATCTCTCTCTCTCTCTCGCTCTCTCTCTCTCTCTGACTCTCTCTCTCTCTGACTCTCTCTCTCTTTCTCCCCTCTACATGCTTCGCTATTTCCGAAAGGGTTCTCTCCTTTCTTTGGATGACCAGCTGTTCTATTGATTACTCCTTTCATCCTCTGTGCAGTGGTAATAAAATTTGGCTTTCAATGAAGATCTCTCTCTCCCTCCCTCCCTCTTTGCCTTTCTCTGCCTCTCTCTCTCTCTCTCTTTCTCTCCTCTCTCTCTCTCTCTCTCTCTCTATCTCTTGCTTTATCTCTCTCTCTCACACACACACACACACCACTCTCTCATCTCTCTCTCTCCCCCATATGCATACGCTTTCTCTCTCTTTCTCATTTCTCTCCCTCCCTCCCTCTGTCTCTCCTCTCTCTCACACACACACGCACACAGCTTCTCCCTGTCTTTCTCATCTCTCTCTCTCACAAACATAAACACACACACACATCTCTGTCTCTCTCATCTTTCTCTCTCTCTCACACACACACCTCTCTTTCACACACAACTCATATATCTCTCTTTCCCTCCCTCTCTCTTTCTCACACACACATCTCTCTCATCTCTTTCTCCCTCTCTCACACACACAACACACATCTCTCTCTCTTTCACACACAACACACCCCTCTCATCTCTCTTGTCTCTTTCTTCCTCATCTCATCTCTCTCATACACACATCTCTGTCATCTATCTAGAATAGAATAGAGCTGGAAGGGACCTTGGAGGTCTTCTAGTCCAACCCCCTGCTCAAGCAGGAGAACCTATACCATCTCAGACAAGTGACTGTCCAGTCTCTTCTTAAAAACCTCCAGTGATGGAGCGCCCATGATTTCTGGAGGCAAGTTGGTCCACTGGTTGATTCTCCTCACTGTCAGGAAGTTTCTCCTTAATTCCAGGTTGCTTCTCTCTTTGATCAGCTTCCAACCATTGTTTCTCGTCCTTCCCTCTGGTGCCCCTCAAATACTGGAACACTGCTATCATGTTGCCCCTGTTTCTTCTTTTCTTTATACTAGCCAAACCCAAGTCCCGTAGCCATTCTTCGTATGTTTTAGTCTCCAGGCCTTTGATCACCTTAGTTGCTCTTCTCTGAATTTTTTTCAAACTCTCAACATCTTTTTTGTGATATGGTGACCAAAATTGGCTATCTATTATATCTCTATATCTCTATATCTCTATATCTCTATATCTCTATATCTCTGTATCTAATCTATCTATCTATCTATCTATCTATCTATCTATCTATCTATCTATCTATCTATCTATCTATCTATCTATCTATCTATCTATCTATCTATCTATCTATCATTCATCTATCTATCATTCATCTATCTATCTGTCATCTATCTATCGTCTATCTATCTATCTATCTATCTATCAATCATCTATCTATCTATCTATCATCTATCATCATCTATCTATCAATCATCTATCTATCTATCTATCAATCATCTATCTATCTATCTATCTATCTATCATCTATCATCATCTATCTATCAATCATCTATCTATCTATCTATCTATCTATCTATCTATCATCTATCTATCAATCATCTATCTATCTATCTATCTATCTATCTATCTATCTATCTATCTATCTATCTATCTATCTATCTATCTATCTATCTATCATCTATCTATCAATCATCTATCTATCTATCTATCTATCTATCTATCTATCTATCTATCTATCATCTATCTATCAATCATCTATCTATCAATCATCTCTCTCTCTCTCTCTCTCTCTCTCTCTCTCTCTCTCTCTCTCTCTCTCTGATTTGTAATACCTGTTTAAAATACAGGCAAATGACCCATTTTATGCATGTACAGTTACCACACTGAGGAAGATGTGCTAGGAAGAGTCAGAAACCAAGCGCGCTGCATTCTTTCCATCCTTAAAGCACGCTGAGTGTGTTTTATTTCATTTGAAAAGCAGAGAAGGCTCCCATTCATAGAGCTTCTCCTGGCAACACTCTGAGTTACTCCAGGCGCATAATAGGAAAAACCAGGGGTAGAATTGTATACATCTCTATTCAGAAGCAGAGTCTATTGGGCTCATTGTAGTTTAGCTTCAGGTTATCGAGAACTCGGCTGGAATCTAAGGGAGGCTACAAGAATATCATTTTAATATGAAGATAGGTTTAGGCCTTTTGAAATCAATTTCATTAATGTTGGGCATAAGACAAAAAAATAAGTTTTGAGTTGGAAAAGAAAAAAAAAATCTACTCCTGTTATTCTCGTTCATCTCCAACAATAAGAAAGCTGAAATCGTGGAGATTGGACAGGATACAATAGAAGGAACTATGGAAATCTGCACCCATATCAGCTCCTTCCATTGTTTATAGGAAAACTGTTGCAGAACAATATCAAAGAACCAGGAAACCACCATGCTATGTGAATCCTCCTTGTTTCTCAGTTTTGTTCACTGCCAGATGTTGCAATTAAGTGTTAGGATTAGCATAGACTAGAGCAATCAAAATATTTAAGGTTAATTTGATCTACTATTTTTGTTAGGTAATGCTAGCATGGCTCAAACCTTTATATTCACTCATCTGAGTGCTTATAACAGGGGTCTTCAAACTTGGCACCTTTAAGAGTTCTGGACTTCAACTCCCAGAGGAATGAGGAATTCTGGGAGTTGAAGTCCACAAGTCTTGAAAGTTGCCAAGTTTGAAGACCCTTGGCTTATAATAATCACCCAACTATTTAATAAGCAGCATTTTGAAGGTGAAAATAAAATTCAAAATATAAATGTTGCTGTCTAGATTTTCTGTTTCTTGTCCATAGTTCTGGATATCCATAGATGTTGTACTGGGGGCACATGTACGGAGTGGAGTATTTTAATGTTCCTCCCCCATTCCTAAAATTTTATCTTGATGGCTTGCTTGAAGGTTTGGTTAGCTCTGTTGGAAATTCTGTCTTTGGTGTCACCGTTCACTTATCTGCTCGCTTACTATGCATTTGCACACCTTTTGCTCTTTCATTCAGGAAAATTTTAATGTGCATTTAAAAATGCAAAAATGTTCTTCACTATACCAGTGGCCTGCTAACCTTAGGTTTGTGGTGCCACAGGCTGAAGACGACTGGAAATTCAACGTCAATCCACACCCATATTGTTACCAAGAAAAGACCAGCCTCATGTCCACAAAGTCACCTGGAGCTGAGCTTGACTTGAGGGAGTCTTTACTTTTCAATAAGGAGTGCACACAGATACAAAAATAAAAAAAAAATAAAACCCTTTCACAACATAAAACTCAAGAACCTGCCCCCAAAGCACTGTGACTAAAGAAGCAATAAGAGAAGGGAGAGGTTTATCTCCTGTCCTGCTTTCCTTATACTGCTGTTCTTCTTATTTGGAACATCAAAGTCACAGTTGTGATTTATTGGAAGGGAGGCATCAGGATTCCTTATCTTTTCAAACACTGAATGACTCAACAAATTGCAAGAAAGCTCAGGTCTGTTTCTTGCTTCTGAAAGAACTCCAGAGAATTTCTTTTTGAAGAGTTTCATTTGACTGGGAAAACTTAGGAGTTGTCAAGGATGAAACTTTGGCAGCTACGTGCCTCTAAGTTTCAACTTGCCTTTAGATTAAGGGGGGAGGTGTTACTTTCAAGTGTGTTAGAGGAGAAATGAAACTTCTACGATTCAGCTGAGAGCCTGAAACCTTTTCAAGGACACCAGAACAGGTGTGGATTTGAAGCAGACAGTTCCCATAACAAAGTGCACTTGTTTATATGGACTACATAAGATATTGGGGGGTTGGCTGGGGAAATTATTGTTTAAATCTATGAATTGGTGTTGGAACCTCAGAGTTAGTTTTGCTTCGACAATACCACACATTGTATTCAATAAACAGTAAGATTTTGGAGATGAAATGAACCTGGAGTTTTATTTTGGATTCTTGAGCTGGATGTTGACAGGTGTAATCATGTACTGTACTAAGTACGTCCAGCAGGAAAGATACATTCTGGATCAGAACATACCAGACCAGACAAAACAAATTTGTTTTGCAACTAGACCACCTTTGGATTCCAACAAATTATTCCTTAGAACGAAAAATTGCTGGACTATCTCCAAAACTGTTAAGATGAATGTGATGTCAAAAAGAAGAGGTAGACAGGGTTACATGCCCAATATACACTTGTATTTCATAGGTGTAGATATAATGACCTCAGAGAACTTCCTAATTGGGTTGTTGAATGGTTGTAGACACAACTTTGATGCCAGGAAAATATTTCACTAGCTAATTAAATGGCATGTTAATTAAGGGGACACATAGGCTGGCTCAAAACGCACATTTGAAGAATGTTTGTTGATAATTCCTCATCAGACCTGAGCTAGTTATCAAGGTGGAACCACAAGGAATGGACTCTGTAGAACTCGATATTTGTATTAATGTCTTGCGTGATGATTTGCACAAAACACTTACTAGTTCTGTAGGTGTGAAAGGGCTCTGGATGCAAGTTAAGGTAATAGATAGAGGAACTTGGGGTGGAGGTCAATTTCCCCAAGCAGAAACTGTCTCAAAAAAGAAAGAAAAAAAGTTGCCTGCCATTGGCTGTGATTAGGAGATGTCTGAAGGTTCGCAATAGTGCCAAATATCTGTAGCTTGGGTGTAGGATGAGGGTGAAGGTTTGTTCTCCGAGCTTGTGGGTTGGTTTCCGAACATTTCATTATTAGGCTAGGTAACATCTTCAGTGGCATCTAATAATAATAATAATAAAGTTGGAAGGGACTTTGGAGGTCATCTAGTCCAACCCGCCGCTCAGGCAGGAAACGCTATACTATTTCAGACAAATGGCTGCCCAGTCTCTTCTTAAAAACTTCCAGTGTTGGAGCATTCACCGCTTCTGGAGGTAGATTGTTCCACTGATTAATTGTTCTAACTGTCAGGAAGTTTCTCCTTAGTTTTAGGTTGCTTCTCTCCTTGATTAGTTTCCATCCATTGCTTCTTGTCCTGCCTTCAGGCGCTTTGGAGAATAGCTTGACTCCCTTTTCTTTGTGGCAGCCCCTGAGATATTGGAACACTGCTATCATGTCCCCCCTCGTCCTTCTCTTCATTAAACTAGACATACCCAATTCCAGCAACCGTTCCTAATCATCTTTGTTGCTCTTCTTTTTACTCTTTCTAGAGTCTCAACATCTTTTTTACATCGTGGTGACCAAAACTGGATGCAGTATTCCAAGTGTGGCCTTACCAAGGCATTATAAAGGGGTATTAACACTTCACGTGATCTTGATTCTCTCCCTCTGTTAATGCAGCCTAGCACTGTGTTGGCTTTTTTGGCAGCTGCAGCACATGGCTGGCTCCTATTTAAGTGATTGTCCACAAAGACTCTGAGATCCCTCTCACTGTTGCTACTATTGAGCAAGGTACCACCTATACTATACCTGTGCATTTGGTTTTTCTTGCCTAAATGTAGAACCATACTTTTTTCACCATTGAATTTCATTTTGTTAGATAGCGCCCAATGTTCAAGTCTGTCAAAATCCTTCTGTATCTTAAGCCTGTCTTCTGGAGTGTTGGCTATTCCTGCCAGCTTGGTGTCGTCTGCAAATTTGATGAGTCTAGAGCAGGGGTAGGCAACCTTGGCTCTTTTATGACTCATGGACTTCAACTCCCAGAATTCCTGAGCCAACATAGCTGGCTCAGGAATTCTGGGAGTTGAAGTCCATGAGTCATAAAAGAGCCAAGGTTGCCTACCCCTAGTCTAGGGAATGTCTGTGTCAGTGCTCTTCTATTTATAAGGTTTCAGGCAGTGGTGGGATTAAAATATGTGAACAACCAGTTCTCTGTGTGGATGCCGCTTCTGGAAGTCCATTCTGGGCCTGGGCACCAAAAAATTAGCTATCGGTTCTGCCAAAGTGATGCGAACTGGCTGAATCCCACCACTGGCTTCAGGTGTGGGTATGTCAGCCAACCGGAGAGAGCACCAATCCCCAAACCAACCCATGCAAGTCCCTCCCCCCCACAGCAGTTCACCTCCCAATGACCTGATGTAATCTCCCCATAACAAGACCCATCACCGGCCTCTCACTTGTGATGACTTATCACAAGGCCCTCACTTGACACACCCACACCTGAAGCCCTCATAAACAAAAGAACACCGACGCTGACCTCCCCTAAACTCTGCTGAAGATGTTACCTAGCCTGGTAATGAAATGTTTGGAAACCAAGTCACAAGCTCGGAGAACGAACCTTCACTCTCAGGTGTCTGAAGGTTCCGTCTCCACCTTGTTTGCAAAACGGTTCTGTTCTGAGAAACACGGTGAGAACTTTCTTTTGCATTGTCCTTTGAACAACTTGGCTTGGAGTTTCCCTCCCAAGGAACTCCCAAGGAGTGAGTTCATTGTTTTTCAAGTGACCTTTTTAATTCATGCTCTTCTCCATTAATCACGGCTTTCAGAATTTTAGTTTAAAAAAAAATATATGCTTCTAAGTACAGCCTTCCTCTAGCCTTTCAATATTCCCCTCCTGATATATTTTGGTGTTTATAAACCGGCAACATGTCCTTTTTCTCACCTTGTAGGAACAACTCCTCCTGGTGACCACTTTGCTCTTTGGGAACATGGTCATTAGCAATTCCTATCTATTATCAATAATGATGCTTTTTAAAAAAAACCATAAAAAAATAAATCTCCTTTTCCTAGGAGCTCATAACCATCATCCTCTTTTAATCTAGGAAATGGAAGAATCTTCACCCACCATCCCACCACCCTTTATTTGGGGGATAATATCCCAAATCCTGAAATGAGAATTCGGTTTTGATTTGCTAATTTCTTGCCAGGCGCAAAGACGTGTATAGGTCCATGGCTTCCCCGTTGACTTTGCTTGTCAGAAGTTTGCAAAAGGGGATCCCATGAACCCAGGGCAGTGCAACCATCATACATATGACCAAATTGCCAAGCATCTGAATTTGGATCACGTGACCATGGGGATGCTGCAACGGTCGTGTGAAAAACAGCCATAAGTCACTTTTTTCCTGCTGTTGTAACTCTGAATGGTCACTAAACGAACTGAAATTAAGTTGAGGACTAAAGTGTAGAGCAGGGGTCCCCAAACCCCAGTCTATGGACCAGTACTGGGCTGCAGCATGCCAGCAACCAAGCCACATAAACAAACAAAGCCCCATCGGTGGGATGCAGGCAGCACACAAAACCACGCCACCTCCAGTCCGTGGAAAAACCTCTCTCCACAGAACTGGTCCCTGGTGCCCAAAAGGTTGGGGACCTCTGCTGTAGAGTATAGAGTGAAGAGCAGGATGAGGCAGCCAAGGTGAGTGAAGCTTGCTGTCACACAAGGACACCAGGTACTGAAAACAAGCTGAATCATCAACAGGTGTATTCAGACAATATAATCTTAGCATTTCTTGAATCGTAAAAGCTGTTTGGGTGGGATGTGATTATAACGAAGAAGCAGCAGCAGCAGCAGGGCGTTTAACCTTTTTTGCTGCCAGGCCTGCAACCTTGTTCCAACGGGGCTTCTACCTCCTTGGTTTGAAAAGGAAGATCACACGGCATATTAACACACGCACCCCTCCCTCGCAAAGCTGTCCTTTGAACAGAGCCCGGCTCGAAACAGAGAAAGACAAGGAGGTTACGGACTTAAGCACGGTCTCCTGCTGTCAGTTCTACTTTATCAACGAAGTCTTCCTGGAACAAATCATAAAACGAAAAGGCCACTGGGTTAAGTTGCATGGATTTGGATAGAATGCTGCTTTTGTTCTTTGAAACAAAGAAAGTGTTGGTTTTTTTTTGGGGGGGGGGGTATTTGAAGGGTTTTTGCCTAGGGATTCTATTCTTTTTCTCTTCTCTCTCTTTCATCTTTGATAATATTAATTAATAATTTTAATCTGGTGGTCCTTTAGGCTTCAAGAAGGCACTCTGTTTGCAGTTCAATGGTGGAAACCAAGGAAGCTCTGCAGTCCCAGTTTGGAAGCACAGAGCAAAATGTGGACACCGAAAGTCCTTTTTTGTAGTAATTGTGGGTATTATTTTTGGGATGCTGCTCCCCATTGTTCTATCGGGTTTTGGCGGTGCTTAACTTTAAGGTTTCACAGCATTGGTCTGTTGTAAGAAAAGTCTTCATCGTGGTTCAGTCCAAGCTGGGAATAAACATGGCGACTGCTTTAGAAAGAAGGTTGCAGTTTATTGAAGAGGAGAGCCAGACAGAAAGATGGTTCTGGCAGAAAAGAGGGGAAAAAAGGGCTGAGCACATGTAGGGAGTGGGTTTTTATATCCTCTGGAGCCTTTTGTTTGGAGTTGCTTCCTGTTCCTGTTTTGAGGCTTTGTATTTCCTGTGTCTGGGTGTGCCCTTTGGCATCTGTGGGTTAATCCTATTATGTCCTGTCTTAGACTTTGGGTATGTAGATTTTAGGTGTCTTTGTCTTCTTAATCTTCTAGCTGGGGCTTCCAACCTTCCTGGATGGTTTACATCTGCAGCTAGTTTCTGCTTGGGGGTGGGAGACCTGGGGCTCAGAAGAAAACTGGGCATGCTTTTCTGCCTCTTTTAAGATCCTTTGAGGAAATATATTTTCCTGCCCTTTTAATATTTCCTCCTCTGGGAGGCTGACTTCCCACAGGTCTTGCCAGTGGGTTCTGTCATGCAGGCATCATACATCATAATGATACCTGCACGATGATGTCTTTAAACGGTGTGCGCTTTTCAGAACAGGTGCAAATTGCTGGAGAGATTGTCATTAGGTTTTCTGGTCAGTCAGTGGTGGCTTACAGTGAAAAGGGGCTATGGGTAGTTTGAAGATGGGCCGGATCATCCTATGATATGTCCAGCACTTAGCACCTTCCATGCTAGCGGTAATGGTGATGTCTTTCTTTTTTAATCTTTTTTTTATTTAATATATAAAATATAAAATACAAAGAAAAAATAGAAATAGGGGATTAAGGGAGGGAAAAGGAAAGGGGAAGAGAAGGTGTGAAGTACAAGGCAAAAGAGAAAAAAAGGTGCTATCATCATCATCATCATCATCATCATCATAATGATAATGATGATGATGATAATAATAATAATAATAATAATAATAATAATAATAATAATAATAATAATAATAATAATAATAATAATAATAATAATAATAATAATAATAATAATAATAATAATAATAATAATAATAATAATAATAATAATAATAATAATAATAATAATAATAATGTTGGAAGAGACCTTGGAGGTCTTCTAATCCAACCCCCTGCTCAGGCAGGAAACCCTATACTATTTCAGACAAATGGCTGTCCAGTCTCTTCTTAAAAACTTCCAGTGTTGGAGCATTCACCGCTTCTGGAGGCAGGTTGTTCCACTGGTTAATTGTTCTAACTGTCAGGAAATTCCTCCTTAGTTCTAGGTAGCTTCTCTCTCTGGTTAGTTTCCATCTGTTGCTTCTTGTCCTGCTTTCAGGCGCCTTGGAGAATAGCTTGACTCCCTCTTCTTTGGGGCAGCCCCTGAGATATTGGAAGGCTGCTATCCTGTCCCCCCTCGTCCTTCTCTTCATTAAACGAGACATACCCAATTCCAACAACCATTCTTTGTATATTTTAGCCTCCAGTCTCCGACTCTTTTTAGCACAATACAAAGTAAAAGCACTCTAGCCTCAACTTTTTTCTTTTTACACATTATTATATAACTAGCCATTTCTATAACAGGTAATGGGAATGGGGATGTCTTTAATAGCACGGTGATGTAATCAGGCGGGTGCCTGTGCTTGGACCATGGATTCATCCAGGTACTTTAGTCCTTGTTTGCAAATCTGAATATAGTTTGACAGGTTGTGCTCAACATATTTGCTCAGAAGATATGTCCTTCTTTCTCTCCCTCCCTCCCTCCCTCCCTCCCTCCCTCCCTCCTGCCTCTCTCTTTCCCTCTCTACTTCCCTTCCTCCCTCCCTCTCCCTCCCTCCTTCTTTCTTCTCTCTCTCTCAGCCTCCCTTCCTCTCTCCCTCCTCCCTCCCTCTCTCTCCCTCCCTCCCTCCTTTCTTCTCTCTCTCTCAGTCTCCCTTCCTCTCTCCCTCCCTTCCTCTCTCCCTCCTCCCTCCCTCCCTCTCCCTTTCTCCCTCCTTTCCCTTCCTTCCTTCCTCTCTCTCTCCCTCCCACCTCTCTCCTTCCCTCCCTCTATTGTATTTAATATGTTTCATTATGTTAGCTTAAAACTATTAAGAAGGGTAAGATAGGTCCCCTCTTCCAAGTCTTTGGGTGCCCTTCTCCCAAATTATAGGCATGATTCAAAGGCAAAAAAAAAAAAAAGATATTTCTGTACACTTTTCTTCATTTTTTTTTTAAAGCACCGTGTCCTTTGCTGAGATTGTGTAGCGATTGGCTGTCATTTGATCCCGGGAGAAGGTACCTGAGAAAAATATCTTTTGGCTTTCTAGTCCAAAGCAAAGTACTAACCTATTACTAAGACTTTGGCAGCAATATATTCTCTAAGTTTTATTAAGCAGTCGGGAGAAATGGGATGAAAAAAATGAAAGTTGACAGGTGTAAGGTTACAATCTTAAGAAAGTAAAAGATGAGTATATTGGAATTTGCATTTGGGTAAAAAATGACCATGAGTGAAGAGAATGAGAGCTTGAACGGGAGGAAGGGAAGATTTACCTATATTAGGCCAAAACAACTAGACACAAGGACAGTTTTTTCCCCCATGCCACCATTCTGCTGAACCCCTAAATCCCACAGCACTGTTCTTGTGCCTAAAGAATATCCACCCATGTTCTAGGGCTGTATTGCTATTATCCTTCTTATCTTCTCATCTTTCTCATCTTCCCATCTTTCTCACCTATTGTCTTTCTCATGCTACCACCGTCTCCTATTGGTACATTATGATTTGTCAATTCTTGCTTGTATCTTAACAATTTATGATTGTATCATATGATATATGACCTATGAGGTATCACTTTGTTGTTTGCATGTACACTGAGAGCTTCTGCACCGGAGACAAATTCCTTGGGTGTCCAATCACACTTGGCCAATAAAGATCTATTCTGTTCTGTTCTGCTCTGCTCTGCTCTAATCTATATTCTGTTCTATTCTACTCTACTCTATTCGTTCCATTCCATTTTCTATTCCATTCCATTCTATTCTATTCTATTCTATTCTATTCTATTCTATTCTATTCTATTCTATTCTATTCTATTCTATTCTATTCTATTCTATTCTATTCTATTCTATTCTATTCTTTGTTCCATTCCATTTTCTATTCCATTTCATTACGTTCCATTCCACTCCATTCTACTCCATTCCACTCCACTCCATTTCATTCCATTCCATTCTATTTGTTCCATTCCATTTTCTATTCCATTTCATTCCATTCCATTCCATTCCATTCCATTTTTTATTCCATTCCATTCCATTCCATTCCATTCCTATTCTTAGAAACAGTTTCCAAAGCATGAAACATAGTATCCTGTGTGGGTACAATATCCATTTCAAATTTCACATTCAGTTTGTGATGTTCTGCGTACAAAATATTAAGACTTTAAAAAAACCAAAATAGGTTTAGCGAGTGCCAACAAAGATGATCGGGCGACTAGAAAGCAAATTCTACAAAGGTCAATGGGGAAAAAAGTATGCATATTTAGCTTCAGTAAAAGAAGACTGAAGGTGGGAAAAAAAACATTGAAATATCTGAAAGGATGTTCCACCGACGGTCACAATCTGTTCCTTATCACTACAGATTGCAGGACATGTAATAATGGATTTAAAATACAGGAAAGCCGATTCCAATTGCATCTTGGTGGATGGAATGGGGTGTTCCTAACCGTCAGAGTAGTTTGATAGTGGAACTAATGACAGAGAGAAGTTGTAGACTCCACTCCCTGGGTAGACTCATTTTGTGGGGGTTGCGTTAATTTGGATGCCTGCAATAGCAGGAGGTTGAATGACTTAAATATCCTCTTTCACACTATAATTGCACAGAATTATATAGGCCAATGGGGCCCCAACCAAACTTAATTGACATAAAAAAGATGAGACAGAAGCTTTTCAGATGTTCTCCTCAACCTAATGAACTGAATAATCCATGGATTTTTCAACCTACAAATAATTAACTAATCAACCATTTCTAATCAAATGCCATCTTGCGCTTTAAAAAGAAACTGGAATGCTGGCTCTCCTGGGTAGTTCTCGGATATCCTGGAAATGCATCTTTTCGGTAGGGTTTCCAACCAGCTAATTGCTTTACAAAGTTTGGGGAAGGTGACTTGAACTTTTACTGTTTGGAATTAGCTCAACATTTTTTCCCCCCTAACCATAATTTGGGGGGGGGAAAGGGGAGGGGATCTGAAATTATTGCTTTGTGGTCAATGTTCACTGACTGCTGACTGTACTTTTGTGATCAACAACAGTCTGGTTTTACCTTGTTGGTTTTACTAGAAAACAGCTTCAGCTCGTTAATGCTTTATGGATAACCCATTTCCGGCCATCATGAATTGTGATCAATGCAATTGTAACTCATTTTTGCATGTGCAAGGCAACACAAGAGGAGGAGTTAACAGTCCCAACCTTCTTACAGTTGTGTTGTAGACACAAAGGAGGAAGAAGGCCTTTGTATTTGCAACAGTGAACCAGGATGAAGTGACATATCAATAGCAATAGCACTTAGACTTATATACCACTTTGTAGTGCTTTATAGCCCTCTCTAAGTGGTTTACAGAGTCAGACATTGCCCCCAACAATCTGGGTCCTCATTTTACCCACCTCAGCAGGATGGAAGGCTGAGTCAACCTTGAACCAGTCAGGATCGAACTGCTGGCAATGGGCAGAGTCGGCCTGAAGTGCTGCATTCTAACCACTGCACCACCACGGCTCTTCCATGGTAAAGCCAGGCTATCAATGCAAACAGTTTGGTATGTGGTGACAGCAGAGAAGTGCCCAGAATTTGGTGTCTCTCCTAGGCTCTACTGCTGGAAGTCTCCAAAGTTTCTAACATCTTTCTACAAGATAGAAGACATACGTAGAAAAGCAGCCGAATCAGGAAGAGGTTCTTCACATGCGGGATAGTGAAAGTAAGAAAGGGAGTTCTTTGGGCATTGCCAGACAGAAATCCTGATGAACTAGAGCAGGGGTGTCAAACTGCTGGCCCGCGGGCCGGATGCGTCACGCCGAAACCACGCCCACCCCAGCTCTGGCAGTGGGGAAAAAGTTGTGATACGTAGTGACACGTCACGTGACGTGGCGAGTTTGACACTCCTGAACTAGAGGAAGACTGTGGTGAAGATGCCCATTTCATGTGCCCAATCCTTTTCTGGATGAATGCAAGACCTCAAGAAGAGGTTTCAGAAACAATCTGAAAAGAAACAGCCCAGAGCTATATTTGGCTTTTTCAGAAGCAGAAGATGCATTGCTTCATAAATCAAAGCTTCCAAGAGGTGCTCCATTTCCAATGGGCTGCAAGCAAAACATCCATTTCAGGCTGACTTAGTACTAATAGATTCAACCTCCTCCCTGGAAAGCTAAAGAGGTGGGGAAGACACGCATGTTCTTCTTGGGACTGTATTTCCATCTTAAAGGTCTCTATGAAAGTCACATGACATTAAGGTGGGCGGCGAATAAATTTAATCGCCATCAATCAAGATGTCCAACTTTTCTGTTTGAGGAAGTAGTTACCTTGCAGAGAGTTGAAGTTCAAAATCTGTAGACTCACCAGTGTCACTATGGCTGCATTGAGGCATTTCTGTTATCAGATTGACTACACACCTGCACACTCTTTCAATATGTTGCGTGTATTGGATTGGGAAAAAAAGAAAGGAAGGAAGGAGTTAAACAAACAGCATTCAGTTCATCCAGTTGTCTTTTTCTTGAAATCCTCCTTTGCCCCTCCTCTCAAAACATTTATGGATTTCTTTTAATGTCACACTCAGTAAATATTTCATCAGCATATTAAAAATTTAATACCCCTGTATTAAAAAGGATGTTTTGCCTTTTGAAAATCAGTTTACTAATCGGTATGACTTGTAGAACAGATTCTACCTTTGAATCATTCATATGCCTTTCTGAGTCTTATTTTATTTATTTATTTTTAATTCTAAGGATTGCTTTTCCATTATTCTGTGTACCTTTTCTCATAAACTTTTGAATGCATATGGAGAACGTGTGTGTTTGCCTCATGGAAATTATTGACTGTGGGAAGCACACAAATCCATACTGAATCTTTCAAATGACTTGATCAAGAAAGTAAAACAAAGAAAAAATATCTTTAACCAAGTCCAATCCCCCCCCCCCCCCGGGTCCAAACAGCTCATCGCACCTGGGTCATCATTAGACTTTTCTTAATACAGCCAATATCTTTTTAAAATATCTTTTATTTATTTTTTCCAGAGAGTTTTATGACAGGTTTAGACACATGTTTCTCCAAGAATGTTGATGCTTCTTATATACATATTTGCCACTAAATGACTGTGAATAATTCAGAATAATAGAATAACAGAGTTGGAAGGGACCTTGGAGGTCTTCTAGTCTAACCCACTGCTCAGGCAGTAGACCCTATACCATTTCAGACAAATGGCTGTCCAGTCTCTTCTTAAAAACTTCCAGTGTTGGAGCATTCACAACTTCTGGAGGCAGGTTGTTCCACTGGTTAATTGTTCTAACTGTCAGGAAATTTCTCCTTAGTTCTAGGTTGCTTCTCTCCTTGATTAGTTTCCATCCGTTGCTTCTTGTCCTGCCTTCAGGCACTTTGGAAAATAGCTTGACCCCTTTTTTTTCTGACAGCCCCTTAGATATTGGAACACTGCTAATTCCTTGTGTAAATGAAAGTATTATTGTTATAGATAACACTTGTATATCACACAATAACTTGTGGCTCAGTTCTTTTCCTTTTCCACCACTAAGCATAGGTAACCTAGCAGAATGTAATAAAACGATGCTGAGATGCTGACTATATTGTGGGAGCAATCATTTTGAATGATCTCCTGCAGTGAAATTGTAACTACAAGATACAATTGGAAGGGTAGGTAGAAAATGCATGGCATGCCTTAAAAGATAACTCTAGCTATAAAATAGGATAATATCCTCCATTCTAACCATAGAATAATGATGCAATGGCTATCAAATTGTTGAAGGAAAAGTCTTCATCGTGGTTCAGTCCAAGCCGGGAATAAACAACATGGCGACTGCTTTAGAAAGAAGGTTGCAGTTTATTGAAGAAAGATGGTTCTGGAATAAAAGAGAGAGAGCACATATAGGGAGTGGGTTTTTATACCCTCTGGAGCCTTTTGTTTGGAGTTGTTCCTGTGGCATGAACTTTGACCTGAGTCTGAGTGTGCCTTTCTGGTATTCTGATGGTGGTGCGTTAATCCTATTATGTCCCAAAGGTCAATCCTGCTTCCCTGTGGCTGTGGTTGATGACTCTTAGATTTCTGGTGTGAGGGATTGTTGATTCTAGGGATCTTTCTTCCTAATCCCAGTTTCCTGACTCCAGTCTTTCTGACAAGATTATCGCATCTGCAATTCTACAGACTTGGTTTCTGTTTGGGACAGAGAGACATGGGGGCGGGGTTGGTTTCTGCTTTTAAAATCCTTTAGGGAAATATATTCTGCCTTTTAAATATTTCCAAAAATATTTCTTTCTCGGGGGGGGGGGGCTGACTTCCCACAGATCAATAGGGAAAAGTTGAAGATTGCAGTTCTTATGTACATGCACAATAAAGGATGTGTCTGTTCTCATATATATAGTAAAACTAAGGACATGGGGAAAAACAATAGTTGGTTTATAATCCCACAAAATGTCAAAGTAGAATTAGTTTGCTCAGTCAATGGCTTGGCTTAACTGAGGGAAGTGAATTTTGAACAACAAAGAGAAGTTATGGCTGCTTTCCTTCTTGAGTTAGAATGGCTGCATTTGGGTTTGACTAGTCTAGAGAAAAGAAGGACTAGGGGGGACATGATAGCAGTATTCCAGTATTTGAAAGGTTGCCACAAAGAGGAGGGGGTCGACTTATTTACCAAAGCACCAGAGGGCAGGACAAGAAACAATGGATGGAAACTAATCAAGGAGAGAATCTCCACAGAGGTCTTTCAGTGAGCTTTGTTGCTTTTCATAGAAGTCCAGATTTGCATGTATTGTCATAACATCCTGTTATGTAAAGCCTTATTCAGATATTCCAGGGCACATTGGTCCCTGGAAGTAAGTGGAAGCACAGATAATTGGGTAGTGGTGGCTAAAAGAGAAGGGCAACAAAGATGATTAGGGGACTGGAGGCTAAAGCATATCAAGAACGTTTGCTGGAATTGGGTATGTCTAGTTTAATGAAAAGAAGGACTAGGGGTGACATGATAGCAGTATTCCAATATCTCAGGGGTTGCCACAAAGAAGAGGAAGTCAAGCTATTCTCCAAGGCGCCTGAGGGCAGGACAAGAAGTAATGGATGGAAACTAGTCACTGAGGAGAAACTTCCTGACAGTTAGAACAATTAACCAGTGGAACCACCTGCCTCCAGAAGCGGTGAATGCTCCAACACTGGAAGTCTTTAAGAAGAGACTGGACAGCCATTTGTCCGAAATGGTATAGGGTTTTCTGCCTGAGCAGGGGTTTGGACTCGATGACCTCCAAGGTCCCTTCCAACTTTTATTATTATTATTATTATTATTATTATTATTATTATTATTATTATTATTATTATTATTATTATTATTATTATTATTATTATTATTATTATTATTATTATTATTATTATTATTAAAACAAAAAATGGATTATTGCCATTAAATGTGGTATGGATGGGTGGCTGTTCAAGATAGTATGTTTTTCACCTGGCACAGACTAGCATTGATGATGTTACCTAGTTTGGCCATGAAACGTCTACAAGAAAACCACCAACTTCAGAGAGACCAAGGACCCCTCATTTCAACCTTGAGCTACGGATATTCTCCTTTATTGACTTTTTTTCCCCACCTTAAACAGTATTCGCTCAATTTTTTTTTTGTTCCGATTTTCTTTCAGTAAGGGCACAGTGGCGCAATTCACACCGAATGAGATCTTATGTATATTTTAGATCCATTGAGAATGCAACGGATCAGACAACTGAAACGGAATGCCGAGAAAACGAAGATTTAAATCTATCAGACACAACCCTGAGTAAGTTAAACACCGCTTTGCTTTTTAATTCATCACCGGAAAGGGAAGCTTATCTCGTCTATATTACAAACCAGTGGAAATCAGAGACACGACACATGAAAATATTCATCACTAGATGGAGCTTGGGGAATCTGTATAATCTCTTCCACATGAATTTATTAAAAGAGGTACAGTGTCAGGGTTTGTCCTCTGTTTCTGCCTCGGATGAAACATATCATGGTTATTTTTCCACCACAAAACATCAGTGATTATTTTTCTTGCCCTCCACATATTCGGCCATTGTAGGAAACATATTACATATATTGTAGTAAGCAGAGCCAACTGGAAACTACTCCAATCAGAATGAGTGAGAAATCTAGAAGGAAGTGTAGCAATAATAAGGTTGTTGTTGTTTTTTCCCCTGGAGGGTCTAACACAGTGGTGGCGAACCTATGGCACTCTTTGTGGGCACGCATGCCATGCCCCGGAGATGGCAACCATCCCTCTTCAACCAGCCACCTGAGGTCCCACGTGGCCGGATGCATCCCGGCACGGCTGGTTTCCCTCCCCCCCGTCCCGTCCCTCCTGGCCTCGCATGCTCTCATTTTCCAGGGCACGACCCACTGCATCGCCTCCTCAGCTGTCGGCCAGCTGTCCAGCTCAGAGGTGGCTTCTCTGAAATGCTGGAGGTGGGCTGTGAAGCCCGAGTGTGCCAGTCGAGGAGCTGGCAGGCTGTGGCTGCTGACGGACACCGTCAGCCCCCATGCGCTCGCTGGCCTGTGTGCGGGGGCTGGTGGTGTCAGGCAACAGCTGCCCCGGCCCCTGCGTTGCCTTGCCCCGTGGGAATGGTACTGCCGCCCTGCCTCACCTTGACTCACCTCGCTGCCCCCGCCCCACCTGCCAGAGACCCCCTGGATCTCCCCCAACCCTGCCCGCCCCCCAGGTGTCCCTCCCCACAAGCAACATTGAGGTGACCGTGCCCATCTTGGCCATACCCACCCATGATCTGCCATGACCACCACAGCCACGCTCACCCAGTGGGCCATGCCCACCCGGCACCCGGCGATAAATAAGTGGGGTTTGGGTTGCAGTTTGGGCACTCGGTCTCTAAAAGGTTCGCCATCACTGGTCTAACATTTCCTTTCCTCCACACTTATACTATTCAGAGAATCCCATGCCAGGCAAAATACAATAGAATAGAATCCATCAAGACATACTGATTATCTAATTCATACTGAGTGCACCTACCTTAAAAAAAATACGATGATGATTTGAAAGTTCTTACAGTGGTTTATACACAGTTGATCGTTAGGATGAGATGTCCCTTAATGATATCCTGTTGTTCCACGGATTGTGTTTTGTCTATTAAACAATAGAAGGAGATGCAAATTTACATTTTGTGTATTGTTACACAGAAAATACACAGTAGACAGCCTTGTGCAACTGATATATTCCTGGGATAACAAGGGAGGAGGAGGAGGAGGAGGAGGAGGGGAGGAGGGAAGGAAGGAAGGAAGGAAGGAAGGAAGGAAGGAAGGAAGGAAGGAAGGAAGGAAGGAAGGAAGGAAGGAAGGAAGGAAGGAAGGAAGGAAAATAAAAGCAAAAATATAGAGGAAAACAAAAAGACATGAAAGAATTTGGAGGAGGAGGAGGAGGAGAAGGAGGAGGAGGAGGTAGTAGAGGTATAATTTCTTCACTTCTACAATTTAGCATGATTGTACATGATTAAAATCCTTGTTGTGGCAAAGGTAAGCCTTAAATTATTCTGCTTTCTCTGTGTTAGCTCTCTGGTGTGATGTTAACTATCTGATATTAGGCTCTTAGATCTTTTTTTTTTTAAAACCTATTCATTGTTACTGATAGTATTAGCCATTTCTCTGTCCATGAATGAATATATTCCTATGAATAAGATCTTAAAGTTGTACTTGTTAGAGGAATTGGTGAAATGGCTTGGTATTTCAACTTTCCTGTCCATCTCACCTCTTTTGTGTAGCTGCAGACTCTACTTCCCCCCCCCCCAATATCTAAGCCGCCTAGCCTTGTCCATGCGTGTTGTTGCAATAGACTGTTAGCACTAACTGCTCCTTCTCACTTTTGGCCATTTCAACAAGCATTTCAATTTTCCTATTGCTGTCAGGCTTCACTGTTGGGCTTACAGGAAATCACAGGTCTTCAGTGATGATTTGGTATGATTAGAAATTGAAGTAAGTCCTAATTCAACAACTGACTCTCTACTGCAGAGCAAAAACTTCAGAGAATTGCACATATTTGTCCTGTGTCAGCAACGTCAGCCCTCACATCTAATCTACTGCATCCTAAAACTCATTTACTAGTGGAGTAGATGGCTGAACCTCTGTCTCTTTCTCTATCTTTATCTCTCTTTCTCTCTCTTTTTTTTTCTCTCTCTCTCTGCAATTTTTTTCACCATTCCATCAAGGAGGAGGAGGAGGAGGAGGAGGAGGAGGAAGACAATGACTGTGGGGTCCTTGGTGCTCTCTGAGCTTGGTGGTTTCCTTGCAGACGTTTCGTGACCCAACATCCTGCAGATGTTTCTCTCTCTCTTAAGTATGTTTTATTATTTTTTTTAACATAATCACCTTAATATTCGGTAGACAGTGCATTGCCTGGATTTACATTTTAAAAAAACATTCACTAACAGTTAATTTCTATAATCTGTAATCCACACGATAATTTGACTTGATTTCCTCTTTCCCCCATAATGTCCTCTTTTACCAACCTTAAGTTAATACAATTCTTGTTGTTTTAATGAATGATAATTGAGCATAAAAGTTTTCTAATATTTCTACAAATAATAATCACATCAATATAAGATTCCTTTTCTATCTAGTCATTCTGGTTGTCTCATCGTAGATCATGTTTACAGTTCTTGTTTACATTTGTTTTCTCCAAAATGTTCTAAACATTTTTACTGGTTAAGATCTTCTCAGAATTAATTACATTTAATATATTTAAATCTGTCTTTCTCATGTAAACCAACCCAATACTTTTACCTTTCTTAAGGAATAAGAATGCAGATGTTTCATTACCTAACCAGGTAGCAGTGGGAGGAGGAGGAGGAGGAGGAGGAGGAATAGACACAATTATACTGTGATATGTTTTGGAAGTGCTGATTAAGGCAGAGATACGTTTGTTCATTTGCACAGTTTAGTATTGTATTGCTTAAATGCTCCCATATTTAGATGCATAGATATAGAAATAGGAAAAATCCCTTCACAGCGATAAGGAGCATATCAGGGAGAAGATTTCTAGATTTCTTTTGGATATATCTGTTTCTTCTCTGAGGATAACAAGTTGTTAGCAGTGTTGACAGTAGGATTCTTTTTTCCTATAAGTTTGCTTACAGGTATGGAACTCATCCAGTATCTTTAGAATCCAGAAGACTCTTCACTAATAATAATAATAATAAAGTTGGAAAGGACCGTGGAGGTCATCGAGTCCAACCCCCTGCTCAGGCAGGAAACCCTATACCATTTCAGACAAATGGCTGTCCAGTCTCTTCTTAAAAACTTCCAGTATTGGAGCATTCACAGCTTCTGGAGGCAGGTTGTTCCACTGGTTAATTGTTCTCACTGTCAGGAAATCTCTCCTTAATTCTAGGTTGCTTTTCTCCTTGATTAGTTTCCATCCATTACTTCTTGTCCTGCCCTCAGGTGCCTTGGAGAATAGCTTGACTCCCTCTTCTTTGTGGCAACCCTTGAGATATTGGAACACTGCTATCATGTCACCCCTCGTCCTTCTCTTCATTAAACTAGACATACCCAATTCCAGCTATCTTACTTTCCAGATCTAAAGATTCTCTTAGGCTATATTTTGTTTTGTTTTTTGTTTAAAAACATGTAATTATTAGTTAAAACTATCATTAAGACTTCCTAGATTAAACTTAATCCATCCATAAAAACATGAAGCAAGGCAGAGGTCTTTTATACCATCTGTTTCTTCACTATTTTTATCAGATGATTTTTTTAAAAAAATCTCATTATAATTAGCAAGTAATTACAGAAGGTTGTGACGGCACCAGTAGATATAGATTATGTAGGTCAATTTGTTAGAATGGCAAGACCGTATTGGGGAAATAGAATTGAAGTCATATATTTGAGCTGGACTATAAAGGAAATCCATCCTCACTATACACTCATGAAAAATGCTAAAATTTGTGCTTTGGTGTGTTCTGTTTTCACAAGCATTTTAATAATGTTGCTTTTTTCCCCCACCTCAGAATGTTTCTTTCCTTAAAGATGTCCTCAATTCGTTTTTTAAGTTAACCATAGTAAACCCTAACCACAACTGGAACCAGAATCCAAATATTTGGGTTCAAATATTTCTAAATTTGAAGATAATGAACACAAATCAGGCATTGAACTTTGTCTGCCATGGAAAGGGATGAGCTCAAAAATTGCTTTTGCCAAGTTGTTGTGAGTTTTGCTCATTTTACACCCTTTCTTCCTGCAGTGGTTAAGTGAATCACCAAAGTTGTTAAATTAATAACACGGTTTGTGATGGTAGTTAGTTAGACATACAATATTGTAATAAGAGCTGATAAGGCATGGCGGGAGAAAGAAGTGGGCGGAAAGCCAGCATTTCAAACTAATTGGAGAATGTGATTTATGACTGTTAGTTGTAGGAGGGAACTGTGCTTTGATCTATGTGCTGAAGGGAGGGGAAGTCAGATTTTGGCTTCGACTATGTACGTGCCGAAGCTATGCTGCTCGATTAAAGATTCTTTAAGGTAAACAATGCCTCAAAGTTCTTTGAAGAGTTTCATCTTTCAGAACCATGACATTAAGTCAAAATCTGACTTCCCCTCCCTTCAGCACATAGATCAAAGCACAGACCCTTATTGCAATAAGCTGTTGAAATGTAAGTGCTGAATCTGTGGGTCAAATTTAATAAACCTCTGGATCCTAAAGTGAGATTTTTGTTGGGTGTTGTCTCTTGTTTCATTTAAACAAGTTTTTCCCCTGACAGGATGCTGCAATGGTTGTAAGTGTGAAAAAATGGGCATAGGTCACTTTTTTTCAGTGCTGTTGTAAGTTTGGAGGGTCACTAAATGAATTGTCAAAGATTTCTCCCCTCCCCTGGCATTAGGTTCTTAAACTCATTCACTCCTCTGGAACTCATGACTGAATTCCCTCAATACTGTACCACATGCATCCTTTTTAAGTTTGTGTGGGATGGCATTTCCATTCATCTGAGAACAATTTAGGAATAAGTGTGTTCTCTTCAACTTGGAATAATTGGAGCAGAAAGACATTTAGTTCATCAAATCACTAAAAGCCCCCCCCCTTTTTTTTTAAATGCTATAAAAGTATTTGAAATGCTATTTTTGAAAAGGTCCCGCTACACTCTTGTTAGCCAATGAATAGAAATAGAAATAGAAATAGAAATAGAAATAGAAATAGAAATAGAAATAGAAATAGAAATAGAAATAGAAATAGAAATAGAAATAGAAATAGAATAGAATATTGGAAAATAGAATAGAATAGAATAGCATAGAATAGAATAGAATGGAATGGAATGGAATGGAATGGAATGGAATAGAACAGAATAGAGCTGGAAGGGACCTTGGAGGTCTTCTAGTCCAGCCCCCTACTCAAGCAGGAGAACCTATACCATCTCAGACAAGTGACTGTCCAGTCTCTTCTTAAAAACCTCCAATTCTTGAACAAGAGCCCATTTCAGCTACCTTGGCTATTTTTTTTTTTTCATTCTGCTTCTATTTCTAACAGAATTATCACGTGTCGAACTTAAATCCCACACATTGTGCCCTCCTAACTGACTGTTATTGAGCTTAACTGTTTAAAGAGAACACAGTTGGAGGGAAAATAAGGCTTGCAAATTTTCCACTTTAGCATTATTACATTTCTTTTTTAATAACACAGATTAAAGTACGATCATCAAACAATAGCTATTTGGGGGATTTTTTTTTTCCTCTTCATTTTGTATTTTAATACAAATATCGGTGGAATATGTTATATCTGATTACGTTTGAGATTTTTTCCTGGACATAGAAGAAGGTCTCAAAAGATTGAGATGATGTTAATCCTTCGGGCTATGGTCAGCTTTGGGAGCAAATGCAATCAAGCATTTTCTTAATGCCTTGTCAGCATTGAAGGATGCTTATAATTCAATCTGGGAAAAAGATATACCCTGATATGCGTTGACTGGGGATATTAGTACGGCTTCTTTGAAACCTAAATAAAAGACTAGATATAGTCTAGGCTATAGGCTACTACAAAATATAAGCCTTTTCCAATAGGTTTGTTTGCTTCTCATAGGCAAAAAATGAAAAGAGAGTTGTAAAATTAGGCTTTCTCTTTAAAAAGAAAAGGATTTTTTTAAACAATTAGAACAGCTTGCAAGAGGCTGGGCCCTATCTATTCTATTCTATTCTATTCTATTCTATTCTATTCTATTCTATTCTATTCTATTCTATTCTATTCTATTCTATTCTATTCTATTCTATTCTATTCTATTCTATTCTGTTCTTCATTCCATTATTCTATTCTATTCTATTCTATTCTATTCTATTCTATTCTATTCTATTCTATTCTATTCTATTCTATTCTATTCTATTCTATTCTATTCTATTCTATTCTATTCTATATTCCAATATCTATTCTATTCTATTCTATTCTATTCTATTCTATTCTATTCTATTCTATTCTATTCTATTCTATTCTATTCTATTCCATTCCATTCCATTCCATTCCATTCCATTCCATTCCATTCCATTCCATTCCATTCTATTCCATTCTATTCTATTCTATTCTATTCATTTCACTATTCTATTCTATTCTATTCCTTTTGCCTTCCATCTTTCCCAACATCAGGGTCTTCTCTAATGAGTCCTCATTTAGTGACCAAAGTATTTCTGTCATTCCAAAGAACAGCCAGGGTTGATTTCCTTTTAGGATTGACTGATTTGATCTGCTTGCAGTCCAAGGGACTCTCAAGAATCTTCTCCAGCACCACAATTCGAAAGCACCAATTTTTCAGCACTCAGCCTTCCTTATGGTCCAACTCTAACATTACTACTGGGGAAATCATAGTTTTGACAATATGGACTTTGTCAGCAAGATGATGTCTCTGCTTTTTAATATGCTGCATAACGTAGGTGAACTGTGTGGACTAAATTAGCTGAACTAATGTAAGAGTTTACAATTCAGAATTGGATGACAAGAATACAGAAAGCAAGTACAACAACAACAAAATGTTCAATGCACAGAATAGAGGATTATCAACACAGCACAGAATAGGAAAACAAGTTGCTCTCCAGTCTTTCAATACTATGGAATTAAGTTATGGGTGCAAGCCAAATTAATGGGGATGCCATGGGTCTGAATGCCTGCAATAAATGTTTTGAGTCTTAGTTCTTTCCATTCTTTGAGAAGCATGGTTCCTTCCAGAAAACCAATGTTCTTTTCACAAAGGTTCATCCCTGGATGAAGAAGAAGACTTTAGGCATAACCTTACTGGGTCAACAGAGTTGGTTCCTTTCAAATGTTGTGGTGGTGCAACTTTTTTTGGTTCTGGGAAAATATTAAATTATATATTGAGATGAAATTTATTGGAACACAGGGACACACACACACACACACAAACACTTTTAATCAAGATGTATGTGCAAATAGGAAAGAAAGAATATATGAGTGAACATAGTGACAGTGACAGTGACAGTGACAGAAGGTAGAATTCAATTTATCCCTACCTATTTTGGACATATACTGTATATTGTTGAATCTGGAACTTTGAGTTGAAGGTCAAACTGAGCCAAATATTTCCTGAATTTTTATGCGATCTAAGATTGCTCCTCTTTGGCAGAGGACAGCAATTATTGTTGAGTTTGGATCTTGCCTTCCCAAATAGTTTTTGTTCTTTTTGACTCAGAAGGTGGTGGTGAGAGAGGAGGAGGAGGAGGAGGAGGAGGAGGAGGAGGAGGAGGAGGAGGAGGAGAATTCTGCTCTCACAAATGGTACATTTTCTGTTTCTAGTGTTGAAACTGCACTCCCTTTGGGTTGTTTAAATGTTAGATATTTGTAACAAAGCAAGATTGATTAATATAATATCAGTATTCATCTCCTATGAACAATATTGCTCCCAAATCACTATTTTGAAATAGCATCAATCTCTAACCTCAAAGGACAGAATTTATAAGGGTAAAACATTGTTTTGATTCTGGGCAAAACAATGGCCTTTGATGTTTTATTTCTCCATAAGTGGCCTAAATTGCAGTTTCACAAACAATGTGCTACTCAATCAAAGGGCACTTGTAATATTTTCCAAGTCTAACGTTCAAGGTCTCATCTGGCTGACAAGATAATGACAGGAGCCATTTTAAACTGTTAAAAAGAGCTTATTATTTTGACACTAGCTTCTTCTTATTCCAGCAAAGTGGAGAAAATATGTTCACCAAGAAAGGTAAGGCTAACTAGCAAATTCTAATTTTGGTTTCCAAACCTTCAACAGCAAGCTTTAATACTATCGATGATGGAAAGGAAATGTCAAATGAAGAAAAGTGAAATAGGAACACTATCAGGGGTGAAAAATAATAACAAGAAGGGAAGACTGACACCAACTACAAGCCAACGGAGAAAAGAAAACATAGTGAATTGTTGCTTAAGAGGTGTTGTTGTTGTTGTTTTAATGTAATTTGCTTAGCTTGAGTAGGATATATCCAGGAAGAGAGACACATGAAATGGAGGCCATGTTTTGCATTCTGAAGTGGCACTGGCTAATTTGAAGACGATCAAAGAGAATATTTGTAGCTCGGGGTTGAAATGAGGGATCCTTGGTGCTCTTGAGCTTGGTTGCACGAGCACTGATGTAGTTACCTAGTTTGGGTAATGAAATGTCTACAAGAAAACAGCCACGCTCGGAGAGTACCAAGGACCCCTCGATTTGGAGAGAATGTCACACACCGAGCCCAAAGTAGAAATGTTTGAACTTCTAATCCAAATCTGGATCTCAACATTCTTAGTGGTATTCCACTGCAACCAAGAAATAATTGGCGATAACACTTGAGAATGTTGCCCACGTTATTCTTGTCTACATTTTGTGAGATGGACAGCTATAGAAGTGTAATTAATAAATAAAGGGGAGACAGTTTGGTCTGGTGGTTAAGGCTCTAAGCTAGAAATTGTGAGGCTGTGAGTTCTAGTCCCCGCTTTAGCCATGAAAGCTGGCTGGGTGACTTTGGGCCAGTGACACTCTCTCTCTCTCTCTCTCTCTCTCTCTCTCTCTCTCTCCTTCTCCCTCTCTCTCAGCCCAATCTACCTCACAAGTTTGTTGTTTTGGGGAAATAGGAAGATGTGTTGGATATGTACCTTGAGTTATTTGTATAAGCAATAAAGGTGGGATAAAAATAAACATGGGATAAACAAAAATATGTATGGTGCTATAACTGATGTGTTTGATAGCTACCTGAAAAGCATGAAAGAACCTGGGCAATACAGATACACCCAAACAGATAAACCTGTGAATCCTTTTAGTGCTTCCTTTATCATTGGCTTCATGGAATAAAACTGCCTGGAGAAAGAGATTACGGTATTGTCCCGTATTTGCCAACTATCTCTAAACTGCCTTGTAGCAAAGAGAAACTATTGAGGCATGCCCCTTAATCTTCTGCAATCTCGTTTAACCAATTTCCTTCTTGCAAAGCCTTATCAGCCCAAGTTCAGGCTGAGTAAGGAAGCTGCCGCTTCTCCGTTATTGCCAATCTATTGCAGCCATGTCGGAATGTGCAGAACCCTGGCCTCCCTCGGATCAGAAGGAGGGCTTTTAAAATGCACCTGCCTGGATCCCACTTAGACATCGGAGCCAATCCTGAAGGGTTGGAGGGGAAGGGGAGGAAATGCCCAAGGACAAAACATCTCCTTGAAGTGAGAAAGCACTTTTTTTTCCTCTTTTTCCTCTGAATAAATTGGTGCCTGCTGAGTTCTGAAACTGAACCCGTGGATCCTGTGATGTGAAGTGGCACATGTTGGAACAGAGTTATAATGACTGATAATGCTTTGCAGCACTCACAGCCTCGTAGCCACCCCGCTAAATGCTAGCAATGACAAGTCCATCCTAAATCAATGCAGAAGCATCTAAGACACCTGGAAATCCGAGGATTCCGGCTTCAGGGATACTCAGAACTACCAGCTACCTGCTGCTCTTCGTCGGTCAAACCTTGGCTGACTGTACTCTTAATAGCTCTTCATCAGCTTCTGTCGACTATCCCAGGAGTGCTTTGGAAGTGGCCGCTGACGGTGTCACACAGCGAAGTGAAACCAAGGGCCCGGTAATCAGATGGCACATTTTCATCCATTTAGTACTTCATTTAGAATATGACACGACGCGAGAGGAATTTTCTTTTGGGTCATGTCTGATGCAGAAATGATTGTGGACAGTGTGTCTCTCTTCTCCCAAGAGAACGCGTGTGCTGCACTAACAGAGGAAGTCATTACAACCATTCGCGGTGGCTGGAGTAGCTTCCATCTCTGTCGAGAGCAAATAGGCTGGCTTATGATTAGCCTGGGAAGAAATGAAATGGGCAACTTGGCCATCTCCCGAAGAAGGTCGCCTTGTAGAGAAAAGCCAGGGCATTTTGGTATTAGGTAGCAGCAGAAGGACCACTTTGTGTATTTGTTTGCACTTGGATATTTTGAGATAATGGTGTGTGTGGTGAGGGGGGGAAGGAATGGCTTGGCGGTTAAATATGCTGAGCTTGTCAGCTGGAAAGCTGACAGCCAGTGGTGGGATTCAAATATGTGAACAACCGGTTCTCTGTGTGGATGTCACTTCCTGAAGTCCATTCTGGGCCTGGGCAACAAAAAATTAGCTACTGGTTCTGCCGAACTGGTGCGAACTGGCTGAATCCCACCACTGCTGACAGCCCAGGTTTGATACCTGTGTACCGTGTAACAGGATGAGCTCCCATTCCTTGCTCCAGTTCCTGCCCACCTAGCAGTTCGAAAGCATGCAAATGCGAGTAGATAAATAGGTACCACTTTCGTGGGAAGGTAACAGCATTCCGTGCACCTTGCTGTATAGTCTTCAGACAATGCTGGCTCCCTCAGCAGAAATGGAGAATGAGATAGATAGATAGATAGATAGATAGATAGATAGATAGATAGATAGATAGATAGATAGATAGATAGATAGATAGATAGATAGATAGATAGATAGATAGATAGATAGATAGATAGATAGATAGATAGATAGATAGATAGATAGATAGATAGATAGATAGATAGATAGATAGATAGATAGATAGATAGATAGATAGATAGATAGATAGATAGATAGATAGATAGATAGATAGATAGATAGATAGATAGATAGATAGATAGATAGATAGATAGATAGATAGATAGATAGATAGATAGATAGATAGATAGATAGATAGATAGATAGATAGATAGATAGATAGATAGATAGATAGATAGATGATAGATAGATAGATAGATGATAGATATAGATGATAGATAGATAGATAGATAGATAGATAGATAGATAGATAGATAGATAGATAGATAGATAGATAGATAGATAGATAGATAGATAGATAGATAGATAGTTCTCCTGCCATCCCTTTGCAGACATATTCATTTCAATGTTACCACAACCTCAGTGGCTGAATATTAATGCAAGTTGGGTGATTAGAAATAGAATGTTCCTTTCCTGAAACATCTGCTGGAAGTACGGTAACTATGGAAAAGACTACCTTGGCTCTTCCTACAAATAAGACCCAGTGGATTTAGGTGGGCAGGAGAAGAGATAATCAGCTCTCTCAACCACTCGACATCATGCAAGAGAAAAAAGGTGATATTCGTTGAACTAGCACAAAATGTTGATCTGGAGCTGTTCTTTGTAGATAGTATGGTTTTGCTATTGTGAACATATGTGCAAAGAATGAGAACTTGAAAGCAAATTTTGCAAGGAAGCGGGGAACCTAAGCATTCCTGATGGAAGACACTGTAAATGTAGAATTGCAATCAGAATATATATATATATACACATCCCCATCCATAATTCTAATTAAAATCCCAAGGGCATTTTCAATCATTTAACGTTAGGTTTCCAACCTCAAAAACTTTGTTTGCTTTCCAGGATTGTTCCCTTATGATTCTAATGTTTCAGAACTAATGATCATTAGAGCCAATATCCTCTCATAACAACAATCTTGTGTTGACATACTTGGCCCATTTCCTAGGACTATTAATATGCGGAATCCCATAAGCCTTATTCGTAATATTCTTAGCAATTCAAGAAGCGTCGTTCATACACTAAAGGGAATGAAGAAAAGAAGCCTGGTGAATGTAAAATTTAAAGGAATATTGTTATGATCCTAAATTTTCGGGAACAAAAGTCTACCAGGACTGCAGAAAACATTAAGAGGGGAAATTTGGTGTAAATAAAATGCTCGGTAGAGCATTTGGTAGTTCCAAAAGGCTTTTGGGCCTGCCAAGTCATGTATGAATGGATATGCATGGACAACTAATTCACTTTATTAGAAAAAAACACTTTAATCCACTCTGGGTAATCATCAATTTAAAACTATTCATTTAGCGGCCATTCAAATTTGCAAGAGCACTGAAAATAGTGACGTACAACCGTTTCTTGCATTTACAACCATCACAACGACCCCATGGTCACATGATCAAGATTTGGGTGTTGGGCAACAGTTGCGATCTCCCAGAGGTGTGTGATCCCCATTTGTGATATATCTTCACAACTGGCTTATGTCAAGCAAAGCCAATGGGAGAAAACTGGATATGTTGAACGATCGTATGATTCCCTTAACACCCGCAGTGATTCTCTTAACAACAACAAAAAAGGTCATAAAATCAGGTGCAACTCACTTAACAACTGCCTTGCTTAGCAAGAATACTGCAGCTAATTTTGGACACCGTATCACAAAAAAAGAGGTTGAGAGTTTGGAAAAAAATCAGAGAAGAGCAACTAAGATGATCCAAGGCCTGGAGACTAAAATATACGAAGAACGGCTGAGGGACTTGGGTTTGGCTTGTCTAAAGAAAAGAAGAAACAGGGGAGACATGATAGCAGTGTTCCAGTATTTGAGGGGCTACCACCAAGAAGAGGGGGTCACGTTATTCTCCAAAGCATCAGAGATCAGGACAAGAAACAATGGTTGGAAATTGACCAGAGAGAAAAGCAACCTGGAATTAAGGGGAAACTTCCTAACAGTGAAGACAATTAACCAGTGGAACAACTTGCCTTCAGAAATCGTGGGCACTCCATCCCTGGAGATTTTTAAGAAGAGACTAGACAGTCACTTGTCTGAGATGGTATAGATCAGTGATGGCGAACCTTTTAGAGACCGAGTGCCCAAACTGCAACCCAAAACCCACTTATTTCTCACCGGGTGCCAGGTGGGTGTGGCCCACTGGGTGGGCGTGGCTGTGGTGGTCATGGCAGAATGGGTGGATGTGGCCAAGGTGGGCATGGTCACCTCAATATTCCTCCTGTGGGGGCCGGACAGGGTTGGGGGAGATCCAGGGGGTCTCTAGCAGGTGGGGCGGTGGACAGGAGGCTCATCCTGCGGGGCGAGGCCAGGCAAGGCGAGGCAGGGCAGGGTGCCATTGTCGCAAGGCAAGGCGATGCAGGGGCCAGGGTGGTTGCTGCCTGACACCATCGGCCCCCACACACAGAGGCCAGCGAGTGCATGGGGGCCAACGGTGTCTGTCAGCAGCCACAGCCTGCTGGCCCCTCAACCGTTGCACTCTAGGGCTCTGCAGCCCGCTGCCAGCAGTTCAGAGAAGCCGCCTCTGAGCTCGACGGCCAGCCAACAGCTAAGGAGGCGATGCAGTGGGTCGTGCCCAGGAAAAGGAGAGCATGCGAGGCCAGGAGGGATGGGATGGGGGGGAGGGAGGGAAACCAGCTGTGCTGGGATGCATCTGGCCATGTGGGACCTCGGCAAGTTAGCGGGCGGCTGCTTGAAGAGGGATGGTTGCCATCTCCGGGGCATGGTGCGAGTGTCCACAGAGAGGGTTCTGAGTGCCGCCTCTGGCACCCGTGCCATAGGTTCGTCACCACTGGTATAGATTCTCCTGCTCAAGCAGGGGGCTAGACTAGAAGACCTCCAAGGTCCCTTCCAGCTCTATTCCAACTTAGCCGAGTAAGCCAATATATTCCAATTAACAGGTTGAATGCTGCTTCCCATGAATTTGAATTGGGACCAAATGGAGCCCTTCCATTTTGTATCTTCCCCTCTCTAGGATTCGGATGGCTGGCTAGTTCTGTCTCTGTCTCATTCTGAAATCTATAAAATTTTGAAAGCGGTAGAATCCCGGTGGTGTTGCGAAAACTTTCCCGTAGGTTGTGCACTGCTAAAAGTCTGCAGCCATCAATTTTCCTATCCCTTGAGATTCAACCACAGTTTGTGTCTGCCTGGTTTCACTAAGATGGGAAAGTTTTCGTGAATTCTGCAATCCAAGTTTCAACATTTTACCTTAAAAAAAAAAAATACAACACTGCACCATTGTGAGACAGTAAGTCTACTGTTGCCCCATTTATCTTGAACTACAGGAAATAAGATTTATACCAGGGGTTCCCAACTGGGGATGCTTGCACCCCCTGGAGGTGTGAGACGATATTCCAGGGGGTGCGAAAACTTGGCTTTAGAATTTGTATAACCTTTTCTTATTTTTTTTTATGTTCACGTCATTCAAAAGTTGTTTAAATGTTTGTTGCTCAAATTGAGTGTGTATTCACTTTCATCCTCTTCAAACCAGGTATTAAGATAAGATAAGATAAGATAACCTTTATTGTCATTTTTTTTTTACTGTGGGCACAACGGCACACATCAAAAAAATGAAATTTAGTTGCCCGCTCTCAAAGTGAAACATATACATGACACACACCTAAACATATTATATATAACATATGTATAGACCCACACCCCTACATATACGTAACAAATAAATATTAAATACTGTCCATCTTGAATATATAGCGGAAGGAGGAAGCTTGAGAGTTCACAAGGTTAAAGCTGTATGGAATGAAACTATGGCTGAATCTGGATGTTCTGCTACGGATACCACGAAGCCCCCTCCTCCCAGAAGGTAACAAGGAAAACAGATCGTGAAGAGGATGTGTGGTGTCCCAGATAATCTTGCAAACCCTGCTCAAGCAACGGTTCTTGCTATGTCCTGGATGGAAGGGAGGGAACTGCCAATGATCTTTTCGGCCATCCTCACCACTCTCTGAACTGCCAATAATCTTTTCTGCTGTTCTCACCACTCTCTGCACCGCCTTCCTGTCTGAAGCAGTGATGCTTCCAAACCAGACTGTGATGCTGTATGACAGGATGCTCTCGATCCTCCCTCGGTAGAAAGTGGTAAGGACAGGGGAAGGAAGATGTGCTTTTCTCATACGACGGAGAAAATACAGGCACTACTGTGCCCGCATTACTTTTGTAAGGGGTGCGAGAATATATTCAGAAGCATTCTAGGGGTGCAGGGTATAGAAAAGGTTGGGAACCACTGATTTCTACAAAGGAGGCTTGCTGATATCTGAAGATATCTCTGCTTTTTGTTGATGTTGTTGTTATTATTAATAGTTGGGAAACCATTGGCTGGAAGATGTTCATGACAAGAAATGTATCATCTCAGACAGGGTAATGAAAGACACAACATTTTGCACCTCAGAATGACCACTGTTTTGCAACATGAAATATTTTTTTAAAAAACAGCAATGATCTCTAAGCAAAGCAGAGAAAGCCGAACGTTTTCGACAGCTACATAATGAAAATAGAATTTCTTGTCATTTGAAACAGCCCATTGCAATAAGTTCACTGACTACACACAAGGCAGACAGAAGGGTAGGAATATCAATGTGAAGCAATGTGGTGTTGTGGAAATTAAAACAAAACAACAACAAGAAGAAGAAATTGCAGCCAGTTTGAAGGAACATATTTTTAGAGGGTGGAAATTGTACGCAGCCTAAATATGATGTGTTTTCATTCTCTGAGAGAATAGAGTCACTTACGTTCTTTTCCTTAAAAGCCAATGCCACACCACCATTATTCTTATTAACTTTTGGACAACAAAAGATGCAGGTGAGAAAAAATAAATAGACAAAAAGAAAAGGGATCATTCCTTTAACATCTGAATTACATTTTAAAAGCATATGACCCAAATCAACCTTTTTTCACTGCTAATAAAAAACATTTCCTTTCCCATTTTAACAATTGTGTCTGCCAACTTTATTCTACCTGGAACGGGAGAAGATAAAACAGCTTATTCCAAACCATTCCAGCAAACTTGTAATTTGAGAAACCGAAGGTAGATATGAAAATACAATATAAACAAATTTGTTTTTATTTAACGTGCTTCTTGGCAGAAGGGAAATATTATTTAATACCTTTTGCTATCTTTTCTATAATGCCCTTCACCCTCTGAAGAACCAGATGTCTGTGTCCTTATTCATATTCAAGATGGGAGCTAAAATACCACTTTTCCAGAAAGAACCAAAGAAGTTACTATTATTGTTATGCCCAGGTAATAGGTATGCTATCTGGGAAGCATTTTATAGATATTCTTTGTGACAATAACTTATTTTTTTGGAAAATATATTGATAACTGATTTACTGATTTGATCATTGATGTCATCCCACTATAGTTCCCTTGCTTATTTTACCAGCGCTAAATAATGTCCAAGACTGAAGTGCAAATTACAAAATTACAAATTTTATAAATAAATAAAACAGGTGCTACTATTGGTGCTTCTGCTGTGGCTGCTTTTGGTAAGTCACATTATCGTCTCCAGATGGAAAACTCCAATACAGTTGCTCTCCAGGTCAAGACAGGTTTTCAGAGTTGGAACAGGTGAATGAAGAGGAGAAAGTAACTCTCTTTAAGTTAACAGGGAAAGTGTCTACTATTGAAAAGATGCTGAGATGCAGAAGATTTTCAAGAAGAAGAAGAAGAAGAAGAAGAAGAAGAAGAAGAAGAAGAAGAAGAAGAAGAAGAAGAAGAAGAAGAAGAAGAAGAAGAAGAAGAAGAAGAAGAAGAAGAAGAAGAAGAAGAAGAAGAAGAAGAAGAAGAAGAAGAAGAAGAAGAAGAATGAGGAGGAGGAGAAGAAAGAAAGAAAGAAAGAAAGAAAGAAAGAAAGAAAGAAAGAAAGAAAGAAAGAAAGAAAGAAAGAAAGAAAGAAAGAAAGAAAGAAAGAAAGTCACATACAATGATCTGAATGGTTAGATCATGCAACACTCCTTTGTTATGTAAGTGATGAAAGGATAATATGAGGATGTGCATGCATAATATGAGTGTGTAAAGAGTATGTAGAGACAGCTAGAGTCTTATTGGTTTGGGGTTTTAGCAATAAGAGGGGTGAGTGGAACATTATATAGATAGGCCCTGGTTAGTGATTAAATTAACCTTCTTTATCGAAACCTTGGCTCTTAACCTTCTTCATAGTAACCTTGGCTCTTTTTCTTTTCACCATCTGATTCTGAATATTCTGCTGCTATTTTGGCTTGCAAAAACGCCTGCTTCTTTCCAGACTTCCTGGCAGACAGAAGGGCTGCAGAAAACATGGTTGCTAAGGCAACCAGACAAAGCTCCTTCCTCCATTCCCAACCGGTGTTAGACAGTGTTAGACATGCCCATCCAAGCACGATGGGACCCGGCGAAACGAAGTGAACCAGCTATGAAATGAAAGAGAGAAGTGTGGATGGGCGTAATTCTCCAGCGCAGCTCTCCTTTAAATTACTGATCGGTTTCACGCACCACAAACCCTGTTTCTCACCGTTCAAGATCTTGATCCACACAGGTCGGACCCAACTCTGCCTGTTTTAGAGGTTTCCCTTTATATACTTTCATGTGATGAAAGGACAGCTTCCAATGGACATAGTCAGAATTTTAGGAAACGATGGACTTTTTCTCCATGTCCAAAAAGAATTTTAGGAAATGATGGACTTTCCATCTAGGTCCAAAACAAGATAAAAAGGATGAACCCTGAAAACAATTAGATAAGGGCCACTGAAGTCCTATGCACATTTTATCATAGTTGCCAAGCTAGTGTGTAATGAGAGTGGGTTTTTCAGGGAGTGACAGACAGTCCCTGAACCCCTTTATATGACACTGCTTATCATGATATGACCGCTCTGATGAAGTTAAAGGTATCGGCTAATACAATGTAGTAAAGCTAATCAAAATCACGTGAAGTATTAGTACTGCTTTATAAAGCCTTAGTAAGGCCCAGGGGTTTTTTTCTCATAGAACGCTCAGAACGGAGTTCTGGCACCTTTTTGGGATGGAACCTTGTAGGGTAGGCAAAGTGTGTTGTATGACACGTGTGAGTTCCGGCACCTTTTTTTTTTTTTTTTTACAAAAAAAGCACTGGTAAGGCCATACCTGGAATACCAGCATCCAGTTTTGGTCACCACAGTACGAAAAAGATGTTGAGACTTTGGAAAAAGTGCATAGAAGAGCAACTAGAATGATTAAAGGCTTGGAGATTAAAACATATGAATAATGGTTGCAGGAATTGGATATGGCTAGTCTAGAAGGACTAGGAATTTTTTGGTTTAAAATTCATAAATGGTTAGAAAAGATGACTAAAACACAAATAGAATATAAACCAGAATTATTTTTGCTAGGAATATTAGGATCTAACTATGGTAAAGAGAATGAATATTTAATATTACATGTATTGACAGCAGCGAGAATTGCATTTGCTCAAATTTGGAAAAATGAAAATTTACCACACGATCAGATTATAATTATGAAAATTTTAGAATGTGCAGAAATGGACAGATTGACGTTGAAAATTAAGGAGAAAGAGGATTCAGTGTATTTTAGGACATGGGAAAATTTTTTTATCAATGGTTAGCATTACGTTAGAGCTAAATTATATTTAATTAGTAAGCTTTTATTTTATGACTATTTTTAGTATTAATGACTATAATTGTTTAGTATTGTATTAATTACTGTTATTCAATACGTATACCCGGACGAGAGTCTGCTTGTGTAAGCGTTGGATTTTTTATGTGGGGGTAACCCCACTACTGTACCTATCCCTACTCCTATTCCCATCCCTATCCCAACTCCACTACCTAACCCCATCCTTTACCCATATTATCCCTATCCTTCCCATACCCATATAAAATTTAATAAAATATATTTAAAAAAAAGAAAAGAAGAAAAGAAGGACTAGGGAGGACATGATAGCAGCCTTCCAGTATTTGAGGGGCTGGCACAAAGAAGAGGGGGTCAGCTTATTCTCCAAAGCACCAGAAGGGAAGACAAGAAACAATGGATGGAAACTCATCAAGGAGAGAAGCAATCAGGAATTAAGGAGAAACGTCCTCACAGTGAGGACAATTAACCAGAGGAATGGGTCGCCTTTAGAAGTTGTAGGTGCTCCATCACTGAAGGCTTATAAGAAGAGACTGGACAGTCATTTGTCTGAAATGGTATAGGGCAGGGGTAGGCAACCTTGGCTCTTTTATGACTCGTGGACTTCAAATCCCAGAATTCCTGAGCCAGCATGGCTCAGCTTGGAAACCTCTCCCTTTCCCCTCAGCGTGGCTGGCTCAGGAATTCTGGGATTTGAAGTCCACGAGTCATAAAAGAGCCAAGGTTGCCTACCCCTGGATAGGGTATCCTGCTTGAGCAGGGGGCTGGACTAGAAGACCTCCAGGTCCCTTCCAGCTCTATTCTGAATAATATAAATGAGGGGTTATAAGAGCCATGGTGACGCAATGGTTAGAATGCAGTACTGCAGGCTAATTCTGCTCACATTGCCAGGAGTTTGATTCCTTTGATCCTGACCGGCTCAAGGTTGATTTAGCCTTCCATCCTTCAGAGGACGGTAAAAAATGAGAACCCAGATCAGGGGTGTCAAACAGGCAGCCATGCCCACCCCAGCTCCACAAAGGCAAAAAATGTCACGATATGTCACGATACCTCACATGACACGATCGAGTTTGACACTCATGACCTAGATCAGGGGTAGGCAACCTTGGCTCTTTTATGACTCGTGGACTTCAACTCCCAGAATTCCTGAGCCAGCATGGCTCAGCTTGGAAACCTCTCCCTTTCCCCTCAGCATGGCTGGCTCAGGAATTCTGGGAGTTGAAGTCCACGAGTCATAAAAGAGCCAAGGTTGCCTACCCCTGACCTAGATTGTTGGGGAAAATATGCTGACTCTGTAAAGCACTTAGAGAGGGCTGTAAAGCACTGTGAAGTGGTATATAAGTCTAAGTGCTATTGCTATAAAACATATATCTAGAACTTAGGATGGAAGTGAAAGGGAAAGAACAATTAATATAACACGTTTGGAAAGATAGAAAGTGGACCAATGTGATCACTAAAATGATGATTAACCAAGTCAAATGCTACCCATAGACTACAGAATACAGAGTTGGAAGGGACCTTGGAGGTCTTCTAATCCAACACCATGCTCAAGCAGGAGACCCTATATCATTTCAGACAAGTGGCTGGCTGTCCAGTCTCTTCTTAAAAGCCTCCAGTGATGTAGTGCTCACAACTTCTGAAGGCGAGGTATTCCACTGGTTGATTGTTCTCACCATTAGGAAATTTCTCCTTAATTCTAGGTTGCTTCTTTCCTTGATTAGTTTCCATCCATTGTTTCTTGTCTTGCTTTCTGGTGCTTTGGAGAATAGGTTAACCCCTATCTTCTCTATGGCAATCCCTCAAATATTGGAACACTGCTATCATGTCCCCCCAAATCCTTTTCTCCGGACTAGCCATACCCATTTCCTGTATATGTTCTTCATATGTTTTAGTCCCTAGGCCCTTAATCATCTTAATTGCTTAATCATCTTAGATGTTCTTCTAAGACTAGAAAGACTAGAAAGGGAGATGAGATATTAGCCAACAATATAATCTTAAAAAGGAATCACTTTTCAGTGGATGAGAATTTGCCAAAAATAGAGTAGAGTAGAGTAGGGTAGAGTAGTACAGAACAGAACAGAAGGAATAGAACAGAACAGAACAGTTCAGTTTTCCTGGAAGTTCAACTGAGGAAATCATCTATATTAAAATTAGAAATGGAAGTTCTGCATCAGGAATGGAGTAGAGTAGGAATAGTGTAGAGTAGAGTAGGAATAGAGTAGAGTAGAGTAGAGTAGAACAGAACAGAACAGAACAAATAGAAAAGAACTGTTCAGTTCCCTGGAAATTCAATGGAGGAAATATTTTATGTTAGAACAGAACAGAACAGAACAAATAGAAGAGAACAGTTCAGTTCCCTGGAAATTCAACTGACAAAATATTTCATATTAGAACAGAACAGAACAGAACAAATAGAAGAGAAGAGAACAGTTTAGTTCCCTGGAAATTCATCTGAGGAAATATTTCTTTGCATCAGGAATGGAATGTTCCTCTGATGTTATTGCTTTGGCAGCATTCAATAAGAGGAAAAATGAAAGAGGGGGGGTGATACTCCATTGATCGTCTGCATCCAGAATTTCTTTGTTTCCCTAGTATATTCCTTGAAAATTGGGGGGAAAAGCACATTCAATCTAACCAAAAGAAAAATTTCAGAATGAAACAATAGATGGTGGCAGAGAAATTACGAAAAATGAGCAGGAAGGCACAACCCAATCATCCACCTTGACTAATATAAGTTCACAGCAGTCTCTCTGCTAGGTTTTTCCTCACCCCCCCCCCAAAAAAAAAGAGGCCTAATCTTTTTAAATTAGATCCAGCCCAGCCAACTGTCTCATAATTTCATTCTTTAATACCATGGGTTTATAAATCTGAGCTTCTGATCTTCAAATCTCCTCAGCCAGCCATCCATTTGGAACACTCAGTCTGGAGTTGATCAGTCCCCCTTTTCAAACTTCTTTTTAATTAGTAAATCATATATGGAAGTTCTTTTTAATTAGCACAATTATGAAACATCTGTTTCCTTATCTCCTGGTCAGTACAGAAATCACAGAGTGAATTAATATGCCATCACAGTAACTTAGTAACTAGATTATGGTGTCAGGTCTTTTTGGAGGTCTTCTACTTTCAATCTCCTCATACTTAAAACCAGGGGTCTTCAAACTTGGCCCTTTTATGACTTGTGGACTTCAACTCCCAGAATTCCTCAGCCAGCGTGCCTGACTGAGGAATTCTGGGAGTTAAAGTTCACAAGTCATAAAAGGGCCAAGTTTGAAGACCCCTGTCCTAAATGAAATGAATAGTGCAATCCTCTTCATGCTTGCTATGAAATAAGTAAATATCTGTAAGGTTTGGTTCACCCATTCTTTTTAACCAAACAATCTGATGATACGTATAATGACTTGCATATGATAAACTACTAAGTCTATCATTAGAAAAGCAGAATAGATCACACAGCCTATACTTTATTGCTACTGAAGAGTAATTAAAAGACAGTACTGTTGTTTAGCTAATTAGCTATTTTTTTTTTAAATCACACAGCAATGCTTAAAGGAGGAGGGAGTTACATTTTATCCCCTCAGTACCTGGGGCAGAGTTAAAAGAGAGACCAGCCTAGAATCTTTACATAGCCACAAGCAGACTAAATCCAGCCTCCCTTGAACTCTATTGATCCTTATCTAAACAAGAAGATTATTGTCCAAGTAATAGCACCTGCTTGGAATTAAATAAGGGTCAATGAACTCAAAGGGAGTTGAACTTAGTCCCCTTGTGGCTACGTAGGGATTCTGGGCTGATCCCTCTTTTAACTTGGCCCCCAGATTCTGTCACAATTTCTCCTAGAGTACCACCACCACCACCACCGCTTTTTAAAGTACTTCTGGGATTAGGAAAATAATCACTTTACTTAGTGAGAATCCATGTCTCCTTTTACTCTGAGCCCTGGTGGTGCAGTGGTCAGAATGCAGTATTGCAGGTTAACTCTGCCAACTGCCAGCAGTTCGATCCTGACCTGCTCAAGGTTGACTCAGCCTTCTGAGGTCAGTAAAAATGAGAACCCAGATTTTTGGGGGCAATATGCTGACTTTGTAAACCACCCAGAACGTGTTGTAAAGCACTACAGGGTGGAACATAAATCTAAGTACTATTGCTATTGCTATTAACTCAGCTCAACCTTCCATTTATGGATAGGAACCCACAATGAGGTATCAAAATAAATATCATGACATCATCCAGCCACACAATTCTACCTCTTGTACTGGATGCAACTACATAGGTTTGCACTGTGACTGTGACTAAGTCGCAGTGCATCTACTATCTCTATTCACTGCCTACCTTTGGCAATATGACAGTAGGATCCTTGCGTCTGGGCTGAAAATGGTAAACATGAACTCAGAATTCAGGAGCAAAATAAATAGAAGGAGCTATTTCTGCCTATCAGCTATCATTAAAACAATGCAGTATTCATGAGACACCACACATTAGCATTCAGGGGGAAAAGCTTGAATGACACACGATTGCATGAAACCTGACCTTCCTATGGCCCAAATTATATACTTTACCAAGAGATGGAGAAAGTAACGATGTTTTAAAGCTGCATTTAACATGCCTAGAAAGATGCCAGCATGTAGTTGCAGAAATTGAGGAAACGAGAGACCTTCATGGGAAGGGAAGGGAAGGGAAAAAAATGAATCTGTTCTCTTAAAGAAGGCCTCATTAACAAGAAACTGGATGACCTACGCGGTGACTATGACTTTCTGCCGTAATCTGCTCAAATAGCTAATTTGCTACATTTGCATATGATCCAGTCTCTCGTCCTGGGTCTTAACTCAACTCCTCCTCTTCATGTGCTATTTTGGGAACATTCACCAGCAAATCCTTTCATCGCCCATCCTGGAACAGCAACAGGAGGCAAGAGAATAGGCTAGATGCTAATGTGTTTATTTGCAAAGGCAGTTCTCTTCTGGAGATATTCCTTCATTTTAGCCCAGAACAAAATTGAGGGAACAAGGGAAAGTATCACCTTTCTTAAAAGGCAAAATGATCAAAAGAATAAGGGGGAAAAAACAACAACAACAACAACGTATTTTTAACGTACCATTAAAATCATGCCCCAGCTTCCCATTCGGCTTTGGCAGCTGCTGGGCTAGGACCCCCAATTACCGTACACATGATATATAGGTAGTCCTCAACTTACAACAGTTCATTTAGTGACCATTCAAAGTTACAAAGTTACTGAAAAAGAAAGTGACCTACGATCGTTTTTCACAGTTACGACCGTTGCAGCATCCTCAGGGTCATGCGATCAAAATTCAGACGCTTGGCAACTGACTCATATTTATGACAGTTGCAGTGTCCCGGGGTCATGTGATCTCCTTTTGTGACCTCCTGACAAGCAAAGTCAATGGGGAAGCCAGAGTCACGTCACAACCGTGTTCATAACTTAACCACTGCAGTGATTAATTGCAAGAAAGGTTGTAAAATAAGCAAAATTCACTCAGCCAATGTCTTACGTAGCAAACAGAAATTTGGGGCTCATTTGTGGTTGTAAGTCAAGGACTACCTGTACTGAATTCATATCCCCCTCCTTACTGAATTGAACACCTTGGCTGAAATAGAAGTTGGGTCCTTTTTGCTCACAAATCAGGCGATCAAAAGGTCAACAAAAGTTGCTAAATTCAGCCCCATTGGGGTTTACCGTGAGGGGTTATTGCATTTAAAGCACTGATTTGGGTACTGCTCAGTATCCATCTAGTAACCACGTGGATTATAGTAGCCCGAGTTGGCGGAACATACAGTGGGGTCTTGCTGCTAAACAGTGAGATGGTGTGGTGGAATCTCCAGCTAGACTGAAGGGAGGGAGGTGTTAAGAGAGGGTGGAGTTTAGAGTCCTTGCAATGAAACTTCTGTTTGAGACTCTTCACAAGTGGTTCTGGTTGTTTGGGCTTGACATACTATATATCAGTCAAGGTCCCATTGTTCATGGCACCTGAAGTAGTGATGGCTGTTAGAGAGGCTGTAAAAGAATAGGGACTCCCGAAGAAAGGTGATAGGGTAGAGCAATTTGCATTATCATTGGAACATGTGTGCCAGGAACATAACTAAGTGCTGCATGCTGAAGTCTCTTCCATAGAGCCATTGTCCACTTAGAAGAAGTCTCACAAATGTGCACTTTCACTGCAGTGAGACATCTCAAGAAATATAGCTTCTAACATATTTTACTTCCTTCCAGGGTACCCTGCAACCAGAACTGCCACAAACGAAGACAAAGGTCAGATAAAAGAAACCTGATTCTGAGGCAGAGACGTAATTTGAGAAAGCATCTGAGACGTGATCCTTCCCCAGTTCTATAATGTTAAAGGGGGGGGGGGATTGGGGAAATGTATTCAGATTTGCAAGATATTGCTACTATAACCCCATAAACCCCATTTGAGGCACAGGGGCAGTTTATAAATGTGAAAGATAGATAGATAGATAGATAGATAGATAGATAGATAGATAGATAGATAGATAGATAGATAGATAGAGATAGATAGATAGATAGATAGATAGATAGATAGATAGATAGATAGATAGATAGATAGATAGATAAGATAGACAGACAGACAGACAGACAGACAGACAGACAGACAGACAGACAGACAGACAGACAGACATAATAGATAAGATGGTAGATGATAGAAAGATGATAGGAATATGATATGTAGATTATATATATATATGTTTTCTGAGGTTTTCACGGGTGTTTGTATGTAGGTCTTTGGTAAAATTGGAAGTGTCTTGGCGATGTTTCGACGAAGTCTCATTCGTCATCTTCAGGCTGGTGTCTTCGGCCTCGTGCTTCTAGGAGCAATGAGACTTCATCGAAACGTCGCCAAGACACTTCCAATTTTACGCGGGAGAAAACCCGAATTACCAAAGTCCTATATATATATAGGTAGGTCTTTGGTAATTCGGGTTTTCTCCCGCGTAAAATTGGAAGTGTCTTGGCGACGTTTCGACGAAGTCTCATTCGTCATCTTCAGGCTGGCGTCTTCAGCCTCGTGCTTCTAGGAGCAATGTGTGATCGCAGCTCCTAGAAGCACGAGGCCGAAGGAAGGAAGGAAGGAAGGAAGGAAGGAAGGAAGGAAGGAAGGAAGGAAGGAAGAAAGAAAGAAAGAAAGAAAGAAAGAAAGAAAGAAAGAAAGAAAGAAAGAAAGAAAGAAAGAAAGAAAGAAAGAAAGAAAGAAAGAAAGAAAGAAAGAAAGAAAGAAAGAAATCTGCTATTGATAGATTCTGAAAGAAGCCCCTCTCTGGGGCTTTAAATATTTCTAAATGGCATTTTAGTGATTATCACTTGGAAAGTATTTCCAGGCACACAGATTAAAATCAATAAAGAAAGCAGATTCAAAATTAGAAATATGGCTTCAGAAGAAGAACATTTTTTAAACATCGATGAAATGTCACCGGCAATTAACATCAACTGTTAGTTTTAACAAAGCAATGGTGACCTTAACTATAATTGCCGGGGTTGGAGGAGGAAGGGAGGGTGGAAGACCCATATATATTCCATTTGCCAACTGACTATGAAAAGAACAAGTGAACGTAGTGCTTATGTTGATCTTATTTTTCTTCGGAAGAAAACTTGTCTTAGGGAAGCCGAGATAGCAACTGGAGTTCAAATAATGACTCAGAACAGAGAGCATTAGCTCATAATGATAATTGCTTTTCTTATGCTCCGGTCCTATGGAATATAACAAAACAGAATGGGTAGGAATTACGGCAAGCAAGAAAAGTGCATGATGGTACCTACTCAGTCCAAGACAATTCTTCATGAAATAAAAGAGTTACCGTGTTTTGCATTTTGAGATGTGTAGAAATCCCTCTGAGTCATCTGATAGTTGGGTCAAATTCATCCCTAATGAGTTATAAATTCTTCCCCCCCTTTTTTTTTTAATAAGAGTGAAATCTGCTTCACAGTGACTTAACTCGATAAAACTAGAAGATTGGATTCTAAGATAGTGTTGGGCGCAAAGAATCAGGACCATTCGTAAGGTTGCAGCATAGAAGTGTGGTAAGAATGCAAGCCCCAATCCTTTTTACTATGTCTCCCCCCCCATCACAAGAATAAAGCTCAGGAAAAGAAATACAGAAACATATATAACTCATGAAGCCCCTGGCTGTTGCGAAAAGCGGAAACATTGAATCAACCCTGTTGATTGACAAAGAGAGGTCAATGGAGGCAATAGATAGACTAAAGATAAGGGGGTAAAATTAATTGTATTTGCTTGACAGTATTAAAATCCAAGGAAGCCAGTATTTTCGACCCATTGCTACCCTTTGCTAAACAAACCTAACACAAAGCAAGTCTCCAAATTACAAAATGCTGTAAAATTGTATAAAAATCCCTGTACTAATCAAATCAATTTGTCAGCTGTCCCAGAACTACATGCTGTTGTTGGTTGTGCTCATCATTAAATCTTCTTTCCTAAGCAGCCAGCCTCCCTTTTTTCCCCAGCATCTTAGCCTCCATTTTATTTCCAATCTCTTACTCCCCAATTTGGAACTGGACCTAATTTTTCTTTCGACAGAAGATTTATTGAAGCCTATACACAAGAATCTGTGAACTAAAATTCAACAGTCAATTGGCACTAGATAAGGTTCAGTGGAATTCACAGAGGACTGAACTTGGATCTTTTGTGGCAATTCCAGAGTTCTAAACTGATGACATGCTTAACACCACCCTCGCTCTGTCTGCTCTTCTCCTACTGATCAGTAAGGATATTGTTAAAGATACCTTTCATTTTCCTGTGATCTTTCAGGCTTTGAAGATGAACATTTGGGGATCTGAAAAATGATCTCTGAGTGTCTTCCCTTACGAAGCACCTAAGCTTTTACTGCATTACTAGCTGCTGTTTTTCCTCTTCCTTCTCCTTCTTATTGGATAAATCCTCACAAACCTAAATCCATTACACTTTAATCAGCATTTTAATGTCACTTTCAAAGTGTCACGGTAGCGTTTTTCCAGTAGGGCAATTTACAGACATGCACTGTTTTATTACCGATAGCTGAAAAACAAAAAAAACAAGCTTACGAAAATGGTCCTGGTAAAGACTCATAAAAGTTCTATATCAAGTAAAGCTTTCAATCCAATCTTTGTCTGCAGTGTTTCTCCTTCTCCTGATTATCTCCCTCCCCCTCCAGTACTCAATTCCTTCCATATCTTTTAATAAATCTTAATTTTCAGTCTCCAGTCGTCTTTCTTACTGCCCTTTACAACTGCCCCATTAACAGGGTTTGACAGAACTGTACAGTGCAATTATGCACATGTTAGATAGAGTGAAAATGAAAACCAGCCAATCTCTAGTCCCTTTGAAGTTGCCGTACTTGGTGGCAAAAGGAGCCTAGTGGTTAGCTAGGCTCTTAGTTTCACTTTTTCAACCCATTCCCTAATATTCAGAAAACATGACAAGGTCATGTCCCATCTCAGCTACCTTGTCACGGAGGAAGAAACAGAGCAAACCTGTCAACAGTGTTAGCTTAAGGCCATTGAGGGCACCTCAACTCTATCACTCAAAAGCGCTCTGTGTAATTCAGAAACCAGTTTGTGATTTGAGTGTTCCTATCTCGTTAGAATAGTAAATGACATTAGCGCCATCCCTTTTGACATTCCAGAAGTCCCTCAAGATCTAGTTATGACACCAGGTCTGGTCTGTTTGCTTGGGGCTCATATATTTTGCTTTCAATAATATTTATCTTGGGAAATGGGAAGCCATATCAATTTGAAAAAGAAAGAAAGAAAGAAAGAAAGAAAGAAAGAAAGAAAGAAAGAAAGAAAGAAAGAAAGAAAGAAAGAAAGAAAGAAAGAAAGGAGGAAGGGAGGGAGGGAGGGAGGGAGGAAATAAGGAAGGAAGGAAGAAAGAAAGGAGGAAGGGAGGGAGGAAATAAGGAAGGAAGGAAGGAAGGAAGGAAGGAAGGAAGAAAGAAAGAAAGAAAGAAAGAAAGAAAGAAAGAAAGAAAGAAAGAAAGAAAGAAAGAAAGAAAGAAAGAAAGAAAGAAAGAAAGAAAGAAAGAAAGAAAGAAAGAAAGAAAGAAAGAAAGAAAGAAAGAAAGAATTCATTCCTACTCTGGTACTCCAAAGCATAGCTACTAATACTTTATAAAAGGCTGAACTTTGATTTAGATGACTTTGTCTAAAGATGACTTCATACTACTAAATATGACCTCAATGAATGTCTGAACAACTATCTCCTAATTTCAAAAGAACAAGGTCCAAACAATTTGCTGTTTCAATACGGACCTGGAGATATTTTAGAAATAGTTAGGAAAAAAATAATGCTGTTAAGAATTGCATTTCATGAGTGGATTCTTAAAAGCAAGAAAAATATCCTGCTTGACTGAATAGTAGAAAAATGTTGAGCCTGTGTTCATATGAAATTGTAGCCTTTTCACCCCAAGTTATTTTTGAAGTATGCACACCAGCCTTAATTCATAGAAGGACCTGTAACTATCCTGCTATAATCACGCCTTGACCCAATTCTCTATTTGAGGATAAACAAGCACATATTTATGATGTTTGTTTTATTTTGATTTTAACCCTGTTTATTTGTGGATACAAGCTGTTCTTGTTTTGTGTTGCTTCTTTCGGAGAATTGAGGTGCAAAACACGTTGTTCGTGTTTACAAAGAACTATGTATTTAATCACATTTATATGTTCAATTTTGTAACCAAAATAAATAAATAAATAAATGGAGAATATCCTTTGTCCAACAAGACAAATTTTGATCCTTTTTTTTTGTTTATTTTTATCCGTTTTGTCTGCCCGGTCTTCATTCCAAGGTTAATTTAACTTTTATTTATTCACATAAGATCTGAAGCGCACACAAGACATGCCAACAGTGTTAATTATGCTAGAAAGCCCACATTTCCTGTTTGTGTCCAATTTTATGCTGTAGTCAGGAAATAAATCAGTTGTTAAGCTATTTTTGAACACACACACACACATACACACACACACACAAGTGATGGTTTTGTCTGTCCTCAGCTGGCTTTACTCCGCTGTGAAACCCAATGGATGACCACCTGAGCTAATATGTTTCAGCTGCCAATTTAGAGAAATTAGGTGTATGCCAATCTGTATTATGAAAAGCTTCCAGGTACTAAAAATTGCTATTCATTAGAAAAGGGAGGGAGGGAGGGAGGGAGGGAGGGAAGGAAGGAAGGAAGGAAGGAAGGAAGGAAGGAAGGAAGGAAGGAAGGAATTATTTTCTGAAATTGCAGTGGTCACAACATAAGTTACTTCAAATTGTCAAGTCACGAATTCCTGGATGCAAATTAAATGTATTTTGAATGATACCATAAGGAATATAAATAGAGGAATGAATGAATGAATGAATGAATGAATGAAGGAAGGAAGGAAGGAAGGAAGGAAGGAAGGAAGGAAGGAAGGAAGGAAGCAAGGAAGGAAGGAAGGAAGGAAGGAAGGAAGGAAGAAGAAAGGAAGGAACGGAGGGAGGGAGGAACAGAGGGGGAAGGAAGGAAAGGGGAGGGGAAGTAAGGAACAGAGGGAAGGAGGAGGAAAGAAGGAGGAACAGGAAGGAAGGGAGGAAGGGAGGGAGGGGGGAGGAAGGGGAGAAGGAAGGAAGAAGGAAGAAGGAAGGGGGTGGGAAGGAAGGAACAGAGGGAAGGAGGCAGGAAAGAAGGAAGGAACAGGAAGGAAGGAAGGAAGGAAGGAAGGAAGGGAGGGAGGGAGGGAGGGAGGGAGGGAGGAAGGAAGGAAGGAAGGAAGGAAGGAAGGAAGGAAGGAAGGAAGGAAGGAAGGAAGGAAGGAATTCCCTTCTGAAACTGCAGCAGTCACAACATAAGTTACTTCAAATTGTCAAGTCACGAATGCCTGGATGCGAATGAAATGCATTCTGAATGACACCGTAAAGAATATAAGTAGAAATCCATCTGCATTTTGTTTCTTACAACGATCAACCCTCTGCCTCTTGGGGCAATCGGAACAAGGGACATACACACTTCTGCCTCACTCTTGTTCTCCTGCAAACTGGAGATAACACTGAACCTTGAAGAGCCCATCCTCCATTAATGTCTAGAACGCCATTTTAGAGCCTTTCAAGCAAAGCGGCCCTTGCCACATGTTGTAATTGGTTCCACAGGATAATGAGGTTATTGGGTGAAGGAATGCTTCCTTTTCTCTCTATTAAATTGCCTTTTGTTCGGTTTCTTGGGACGATCCCTGGTTCCAGCATTTTGTGAGAGACAGAAAGAGATAAACATCTCCTGGCCCACATTCCCATTGTGCCATGCATAATTTTACACAGGGAGTCCTCGATTTATGACCACAATTGAGTCCAAAATTTATGTTGCTAAGTGAGAAATTTGTTAAGTGAGTTTTGCCCCGTTATGCGCCTTTTTGTGTCACATTTGTTAAGCGAATCACCGTAGTTGTTAAAATTAGTAACACGGTTATTAAGTGAGTCTGGTTTCCTCATTGACTTTGTTTGTCAGAAGGTCGCAACCATCATAAATGTGAGTGAGTTGTCAAGCACCCAAATGTAAAGCAGGTGACCATGGGAATGCTGGAATGGTCATAAATGTGAAAAATGGTCATAAGTCACTTTTTTTAGTGCCATTGTAACTTCAAATGGTCACTAAATAAATTGTTGTAAGTCAAGGACTGCCTGTATATCTCAATCACGGCCTTCCTTCGTTGCCTTCTTTAGTAGCTGAAGAATCCCAAGTTATGATCTGAATCTGTGTGATCTCTCTCTCTCTCTCTTTCTCTCTCTGTCTCTCTCTTTCTCTCTCTCTGCCTCTCTCTCTCTGTGTCTCTCTCTCTGTCTCTCTCTCTCTGCCTCTCTCTCTCTCTTTCTCTGCCTCTCTCTCTCTCTCTCTGTCTGCCTCTCTCTGTCTCTCTCTCTTTCTCTCTCTCTCCCTCTCCCTCTCACGGCCTCTCTCTGTCTCCCTGCCTCTGTCTCTCTCTCTTTCTTTGCCTCTCTCTCTCTGTCTCTCTCTCTCCGTCTCTGCCTCTCTGCCTCTCTCTGTATCTGTCTGTCTCTCTGCCTCTCTCTCTCTTTCTCTCTCTGTTTGTCTCTCCCTCTCTCTGTGTGTGTCTCTGCCTCTTTCTCTGTCTCTCTCTCTGTGTCTCTCTCTCTCTCTGTGTGTGTGTGTGTGTCTCTTTCTGACTCTCTGTCTCTCTGTGTGTCTCTGTCTCTCTCTCCCTGTCTCTTTCTGACTCTCTCTGTCTCTCTCTCTCTCTGTGTATGTGTCTCTCTCCGTCTGTCTGTCTGTCTGTCTGTCTCTCTCTCTCTCTCTCCAAAACACCATGAAGAAAATTAACCTGAAGATTTATTAGACTATTTGAACATTTCACCTGAAACTTTGCAAGGGAAGGTTAAGGAGGGGCTGAATAAGACATCACCTCCAGAAGCCATTAGCAGACTTTACATTATGGTTGTCCTTGTGAGAGTCTCCATGTCTATTGCCTCAAAAAGAATACAACCATTGAGATACCTCAGGTAATTCTAACTTATGTGATTTTCTTTTGATCCTGAATTGGCCTATTTATTAGATCTGCACAATATCCTGGACTATATAATTAATAAAAGGGGCTAAGCTTGAACATGGGTGGTACATGTCTTCCTCAGTCTCGGATCTTCTACCTACTGGGTCTATCTCTACTCGGACGTTTGAGGGGTCTGCACAGTATCTTAGCTAATCCTTGTACTGCAATCTGGACAGAGAGCTCTGAGATCATTTCTGGGATCTGTTGGAGACCGCTTAGGAGTCATAGCCTCAAAACCACTGGTATCACTTTGGCCTTTATTTTCCACATCCTCTCCATATCCTCTCATTTTCCTTCCCTTCCTCCTTCAGGCCCTGGTACTTCTCCAGCTTCTCATAGTCCTTCTTCAGGATGTTGTTGTCACTTGACACCACCACATGTATCACCACTGCTCCTTGTCTACTACCACAATGTCTGGTGATTAGCCAATACTTGCTGTCTGTCTGGATCTGGAAATACCACAGGATCTTAGCCTTTATTTTTCCACGATCATCTGGGGTATCTCAGGTCAGAACCTGGGAGGGTCTAATCAGAATCAGAATCAGAATCAGAATAGAGCTGGAAGGGACCTTGGAGGTCTTCTAGTCCAGCCCCCTGCTCCAGCAGGGGATCCTATACAATTTCAGATAAATGACTGTCCAGTCTCTTCTTAAAAACCTCGAGTGATGAAGCACCCACAATGTCTGAAGGCAAGCTGTTCCACTGGTTGATTGTCCTCGCTGTTAGGAAGTTTCTCCTTGATTCCAGGTTGCTTCTCTCTTTGATCAGCTTCCATCTGTTGTTTCTTGTCTTGCCTTCTGGTGCTTTGGAGAATAAGTTGACCCCCCTCCTCCTTGTGGCAGCCTCTCAAATACTGGAATACTGCTATCATGTCCCCCCTTGTCCTTCTTTTCTCTAGACTGGCCATTCCCAAATCCTGCAACCATTCTTCATGCATTATGCAGATGTTCCTGTCCACAATGCCAGGTACTTGGTTATGCCACTCAGTGTGTGCTGTTCCTACCTGCATCTTATACCCCAACACTATATGTTGGACTGTCTCTAAGGCCTCTGTGCATTGTCTGCATCTTTGGTCTTGTCTAGTGTAGTAGATTGTAGCTTCTATGGAGCTGGTGCTGTGTGGATCTGGTGCTAAGGATGCATGTAGCGCTAGACGTGGTAGAATCAGATGCCAAGATAGGTATTTCACCCTTCTGCTTAAGTAGGTTTTGTAAACACCACAAATCATCTAAAGCAAGTATCAGATCAATGGATAACCCCACAATATCGAACTGGTAAAATGCAATAAGAAAGATATGGATTCACATTTGCAGTTTCTCCATTATTTTTCATCGGCTAATTCTGGACCAGCTCTGTCTAAGCCCAGCCTGATTTGCTGAGTTATCATGAACAATCTATCAAGGATGCTATAGCTGCACCCTGTACTTCAGGCTTAAGAGTGTTAGGCTTAGGTTTATTAAAGCACAGAGCATGACCTGAAGCTTCATCACAGATGCATGCCGAGTTCTGACATTTTCCCTACTTATCTCAGACATGAGGTATCATTTCTGATTCATGTTAGCGTTACGCAGCCCACGTGTTAAAAGTATTTGCCATTCGGCTCGTTAGAATTTAAATAGAAAAAAAGAACCTAGAAAAGAACATAGGAATGTAGAAAAGAACACAGGAAGTTAAAAGCCTTTGATTTCCCCCATACACACACCCTCCTTTAGCAACCTCTGTCCCCTGAATATTATATATATAAAAAAAGATGTTGCTACTTTGGACAGAGTGCAGAGAAGATGATTAGGGCTCGGGAGACTAACACTGACGAAGAATGGTTGCAGGAAATGGGTATGGCAAGTCTAGAGAAAAGAAGGACTAGGGGTGACATGATAGCAATGTTCCAATATTTGAGGGGCTGCCAGAAATAAGAGGAAGGTCAACCTATTTTCCAAAGCACCAGATGGCAAGACAAAAAACAATGGTTGGAAACTAACCAAAAAGGGAAGCAGCCTAGAACTAAGGAGAAATTTTCTAACAGTAAGAACAATTAACCAGTCAAATAGCTTGCCTTCAGAAGTTGTGAGTGATCCATCACTGGAGGCTTTTAAGAAGAGACTAGACAGCCACGTCTAAAATGGTACAGGGTCTCCTGCTTGAGAAAGAGGTTGGACTAGAATACCTCCAAGGTCCCTTCCAACTCTATTATTCTGTATTCTGAATAAACCTACAAACCAAATACTTGGACTTCCTTCCTGGACTTTACAATTCCTCAGTATCCAATATACACTTAAACTTAGACCTCAGGATCAAAGCCCAGGACAGGAACACCTCAATCTGCATATCTAAACATCAAAGTCAATGTGTGTGTGTGTGTGTAGTTGTTGTTAGTTGCGAAGTCGTGTCCGACCCATCGCGACCCCATGGACAACGTTCCTCCAGGCCTTCCTGTCCTCTACCATCTTCTGGAGTCTATTTAAGCTCACGCCTACTGCTTCAGTGACTCCATCCAGCCACCTCATTCTCTGTCGTCCCCTTCTTCTATTGCCCTCCATCTTTCCCAGCATTAGGCTCTTCTCCAGTGAGTCCTTCCTTCTCATTAGGTGGCCAAAGTACTTGAGTTTCAACTTCAGGATCTGGCCTTCTAAACAGCAGTCAGGGTTGATCTCCTCTAGGACTGACCGGTTTGATCGCCTTGCAGTCCAGGGGACTCGCAGGAGTCTTCTCCAGCACCATAGTTCAAAGGCCTCAATTCTTTGGCGCTCAGCCTTTCTTATGGTCCAACTTTCACAGCCATACATTGCAACTGGGAAAACCATGGCCTTGACTATACGCACTTTTGTTGGCAGGGTGATGTCTCTGCTTTTTAGTATGCTGTCTAGATTTGCCGCATATGTATATGTATATTTATATGTATGTCTTCTCATTATATATACCTCTACTGGCATTTGTATTTATTGTGTATTATATGTTTATTCATACCCCGGCTCAGAAAATTGGACCAAGTAAATGCTTCTAACAGGCTCAAACCTATGTAACATTTCTGTAATAGCTAGGAGAGAAGACCAGCGTGTTTTTTCAATTGGGGAGATCACAGAAACTTTCCCACAATAGAAGATAAAAACAGACGTGGTAGTTTACTCAAGGGGAACTGCTTCTACTTAAACTCCAGTGTTCTCATAATTGTGTAGGTTACATTCTCTTCCCCCAGGGGTTAGTTTGCACCAAATGAAAGACGTAAACTACTCCTTCTACTCCCAGCCAAAATTATTTGCAAGCAAACCACATATCCACTCACACTAAACATTGATCTTTGTGCTTTGGGGCTTCTAAACTCTTTCTCTCTCTCTCTTGCACTGCATTTATGTATTTCTGCAACCCATTGAAGCCAATCTGCCGTTGTCAAGATTCATAACGTTCTTAGTTGTTATAGAAAGCGGCACAGAAAATGGGAACAATTTGCTATCTTGACCTCTGATCTTTACAAAGAATGGAACACAGAGAGCATGCTTCCCCTAGAATGGTAATAGTTTTACTAGCCAGTGGAAACAATTTATTTTATTAAGACCTTGGTAAAAATGCCCTGTTTGGTTAGTACATCTTCACGCTATATTGTTCCCCAATCTTGTTGACCCCGAAACCAGTGAACCCTCCAGCGCTATTGTCGACTCTTTCTCTTAAATCCATTTTTAACTGAAGCAACAAGACACATTAAAAATAACTCGGCACATCAAAAAGACAACCGCTGAGATGAAATCAAAAGGATTAAATTGCCCATAGTTAAACTGAATAATTAGCTGTGTACTTTATAATCACACTTCGGAGGTAAGAGTAATTTGGCTGTTTTATTAATACTAAGGAAAAACGCTCCAAGGAAATTGCAAAACCTCTAAGTGACCTCATTTGCATTTTTTTTTTAAACAAAAGCAGAGTCTCCTGGATAACCTCTGATAGTTTTTTTTTACAATGTATATGTGTGGTCCTTATCACTAACAGCAAGGCTTAACTTTTTAAGGCTTCAAGGTAAAGTTTCCTTTGATCCATGCTTGACTCTTTACCGATTATATGAACACTTTCACGCGGTTCACATAACAATATGATGGAAACGCTTCACCACTGCTTTGGTTTGGGACTGTTTTTATCCTTCTCAGGCTGGCCTGCAGTCTTGAGATTTTTCTGGTGGTGTCCCAAGTGCATATTAACATTTGGAAATAGCCAAACTTCACTAAATGGTCTCACTTACTTCTGAAGCTCCTTAACATTATTTATTTATTTTCACTCCCATAAGAATAAACTCTCATGGAATGCAAGTTGTTGGTTTCATTCTAGTAGGGCTGTTAGGGGGAAAAAAAACCTCTAGCAATTGGGATGACCACTAGATAGCAATAGCACGTAGACTTATATACCACATCACAGTGCTTTACAGCCCTCTCTGTTGACCCTAACAATCTGGGTCCTCATTTTACCGACTGAAGGAAGGCTGAGTCCACCTTGAGCTGGTCAGGATTAAACTGCCAAATTGCAGGCAGGCAGCAGGCAGCAGAAGTAGCCTGCAGTACTGCATTCTAATCCCTGTGCCACCATGGAAGAAGGAAGGAAGGAGGGAAGGAGGGAGGGAAGGAAGGAAGGAAGGAAGGAAGGGAAGAAAGAAAGAAAGAAAGAAAGAAAGAAAGAAAGAAAGAAAGAAAGAAAGAAAGAAAGAAAGAAAGAAAGAAAGAAAGTTCTTCAAAGGCAGATGGCTTTGTTTACTGCACAGAAGAACCCCCAAAATAAATTGATTTCATTGTTACTTGGCTTCTCCAAAGAATTCTGCAAAAGTATTCCCTTTGCTATGGGAAATTCTCAGTACTTTATTAAATGTAGCTTCCGGGATACTTTGAGGGAGTTATGGCAATGAAAAATTGATTCAGTTTTGAGACATCGCCATCTCAAGACACTCTATGAAATTCCTCCACGGTGTTTTACTAAATTAGCATTACAATCTCTTCTTAATGCCAGCGTGATGAAGACATGTACGAACAAAAAAAAAAAAAAAAGGAGATTGCCTCTGGTCATGCTCAAAATTAAATGCGTGCCACCTCGCATCTTTTCATTTTGTCCCACATTCTGGCTTTGTGGTTTTTTTCAGCTCCAATGATTCCTTGCTTCCTTTCACACAGCTTCCAACTCAAATCTAGACCAATATTTGATTTGTTTTGAGAAAGCAAAAACTGCAGCAGAGGCAAGAGAAAAGTCCAGAGAATAACCAGATGGTGTTCTCTTTGGATGACCTTTCACTCCAGACAATTATTCAGTTAATTTTTCCTCCACAAGATTTAATGCTCTGCCACCCATGTTATTAGATAGAATATGTCATATAATGGCCCAAATGTTTTATATTCATGACTATTGGGGAGGGGGGGAGGAAATTGAGAGAATTATGCACTTGTTACTGATCTTAGCCATTCTGGTGCATCAATTGCATTTTGCTTCTTTGCCCAACAGTCTTAATAGGCTGGAGAATAAGATTATTCTCTTCTCTTATTATTAGCCGATTTAGAAAACTTGGTTTATCGGTTTGGGGATTTCAGTTTCTCTTCACTTCCTTTTGATTTATGGCCTTTGATTGTAAATTCTTACCTGTCTCCGTTGAGATAAGCCTTCTTTCTATGGTGATAAGAACAATTGCTAGACCTCATTTGTGTTCATCTTTTTCTCAGTGCATCCCACCCCACTGATGGCTGTGGGGGAAATTGATCCCCACAAGCACCAGTGATCCCAGAGGAAAAGTAGGACACCAATTTCACTTAGTAAACACCTAAATAATATTATTACATGCAACTGTTTTAACTGCACAATGGATTTTGCAGTAGGAGCATAACTGGATGGACCGACTGATCTGACCTTGACTGAAGTAACAAAATCACAAAGATGTATGCTAAATCAATAGCAATCACCTCAGAAGGCAATGGAAAATTGGAATTGTTTCCAAGAAAACCACAGGAATGGATCCATTTAATCAAAAAGAGCTTGCGCTGGACTTGAGGAAATCTTTGCTGTTTTTTAGACAGGGTGGCAAGTAATCTGAGATTGGATATCCTGTTAATTAGGGTTATGGAGTATATGGAGAAGTTGTACCCTTGATATTATTGGGATGATAAAGTTAAAATTAACATAAGAGTTTCCAGATCATTTTGTTGTGCCATATTGAGAATACAGAATAGATATAAAGACAGGTTTTTTCCTGAAAACACCTTATTGGATCTCAGCTCAAGAAGCATATTGTAGAAGAGAAATGGTTGATGAAGATAGAACACAGAACATAGAATAATATGGAGTTGGAAGGGACTTCAGAGGTCATCTAGTCCAACCCCCTGCTCAGGCAGGAGACCCTATACCATTTCAGAAAAATGGCTGTCCAGTCTCTTCTTAAAAACCTTCAGTGATGGAGCATCCACAACTTCTGAAGGCAAGCTATTCCATTGGTGAATAGCTCTCACCATTAGGAAATTTATCCTCAGTTCTAGGTTGCTTCTCTCCTTGGTTAGTTTCCATCCGTTGTTTCTCATCTTGCCTTTTGGTCCTTTTGAAAATATTTTGATCCCCTCATCTTTGTAGGAGCCACACAACTATTGGAAAAGTGCTATCACGACTTCCCTAGTCTTTCTTTTCATTAGACTAGACATACCCAATTCCTGGAACTGTTCATTCTATGTTTTAGCCTCTAGATCCCTAATGATGCTTGTTGCTCTTCTCTGCACTCTGGTTTCCAGAGTCTCTTTCCAGAACTTTTTTTGTATCGTGGTGACCAGAACTGGATGCAGTTTTCCAAGTGTGATCTTCTTACTAAGGTTGAGGTATCAAGATAATTGGAGAATTATCAAGGGGAAACTGAAAAGCAAATCAAGAGAACAATTAATGGCGGAAGGATGCAATTGTCAACGGTTCTCTCATTTACAGTTATTTGAAAGATTTAAAATGGATACAGGGAGTCTTCAACAATTAAACCCCAAATTTTCACTGCTAAGCAAGACAGTCGTTAAGTGGGCTTTGGCCCATTCTAGAAGTTTTCTTGTCACAGTTGTTAAGTGAATCTGGAGTTGTTAAATTAGTAACACAGTTGTTAAGTGAATTGAGCTTCCCTTTGACTTGTCAGAGAGTTGCAAAGAGAAACGCGTGGTCCTGGAACATTGCAACAGTCATAAATACATGCCGGTTCCCAACTGTCCGAATTTTGATCATGTGATCGCAGAATCCTGCAATGGCCATTAAGTGTGAAAAGTGTGCATAAGTCACTTTTCTTCAGTGCCGTTATAACTTCAAATAGTCACTAAACGGATGGGTTGTAAATCAAGGACCATCTCTATCTGCATTTCTTGTTCATTACACTTAATAATAAAGGTCTGAAAAGATATAGGTTCATTTTGGATTTTTTTTATTCTGGAGGAGGCCCGCCATGCGTAAACCTCAATTTTTACACACACACACACAAAGTTTCGATATTGCCAAAAGTCACTGTCCTGCTTTGTGCGTGCTGCATCTGACCTTTAAGCTTATCTATTTCTAAAATGCAGCTTGCCTATCAAACCAACTCATAATCACTTTCTCATTTCGGATATTGAAAGAAAGATTCTATTTAAATAAAGGAAAGGTCATCGTTCTTTGAAAGAAAGATTATTATGCATCCATTTTTTTTTCCTTTGTAAAATAGGGAAATGGGAGAAGGGGGAAAAACAACAACAACAACAAAACCTAGCAGGGAAAGGGTAGGCGCAGCAATGTCAAACTCGCGACGTCACGTGACGTCGCGCAACGTATCGGGACGGTTTTACCATTGCCGGCAATGGGGTGGGCGTGGCTATTGGATGATGCATCCGGCCCGCGGGCTGGCAGTTTGACACCCCTGGGGTAGGGTCTCTCAGTTTTGCTTTTTCGACTTTGAAATTGCTGACTCAGCAGCGGTCGGGATTAAAGATAATTAGGCAGAATTACCAAAAACGGCGAGGGGAAAAAAAAAAAAGCAGAGCTGAGCTTTCCACATTCACCACGTCTAGTCTCAAGCGGGAACAAAAATATTCCATTTTCCATCTGGGTCTTTTGCTTTGGCCTTTTTTTTTTTTTTAGCTGTTATTTAAATTAGGACTAAGTCTCAGGAAGTAGCAAGGGAGAAGTAAGCTTTGATAATCAGTAGAAACCTTGTTTAGATGAGCAGGAAGAATCCTTTTCCTTGGCTACAGACGAAACAGCCGAGAGCAAATGGCCGTCGATTCGTTTCAAGGCTATTCCACTTTCACCACATTTCTACTGGTTTAGGATACATGCCGCTATATTTAACAGCTTGATATGAAGACATAAAACGACAAAACCCTAACTGAGAGCTATATGTTGTCCCACATAAATGTTTGCCCAACTCCTGCTATAGTGTCTAGAAATATCTTTATTTTAGGAAGTATGATATGCCGAGCTGAGATGCATTTCCCGAGTTTCGGTCTTCGTCTTCAGACTTGTCTTCTCAATGAGGGGGAAACACGTCAACGTTTGGATGCTCTTCGCATTTTATAAGAATTGCAAATAGTTTCCAGGATAAATCTTTGTACAGGAGACAAGATATTTTGAGATAACATCTAGGATTCATATATCTTATGGGCAACCTCTTTCCCCCCTTTTTTTTTCTTCCTTACCGTGCCCTCAAACACAAGCTTTATATCCCTGAGTGAGACCTTACCATCTAATACTTTAGATCTATGGGTTGTCCAATGTAGATAGATCTGCAATCTACCTATATTATATTAACTTTTCTATATTATTTTAAATATGCTGTCAGAAGAAAAGTCTTCATCCTGGTTCATCCAAGCCGGGGATAAATAAACAACATGGTGACTGCTTTAGAAAGAAGGTTGCAGTTTATTGAAGAGCCAGACAGAAAGATGGTTCTGGCAGGAAAGAGGCGGAAAAAGGGGCTGAGCACATGTGGGGAGTGGGTTTTTATACCCTCTGAAGCCTTTTGTTTCGAGTTGCTTCCTGTTCCTGTGGCATGAACTTTGACCTGAGTCTGAGTGTGCTTTTCTGGTATTCTGATGGTGATAGGTTAATCCTATTATGACGCAAAGGTGATATCCTGCTTCCCTGGTGCTGGGGCTAATGACTCCTAAAGTTTGGGTGAGGTATGCAGATTTTAGGTGTCTTTGTCTTCTTAATCTCCTAGCTCCATCCTTCCTGATGGTTTACATCTGCATTTGTACAGAGCTGGCTTCTGCTTGGGGGAGGGAGACCTGGGGCTATTAAGAAAAACTGGGCATGCTTTCCTGCCTCTTTTAATATTTCCTTCTCTGGGGGGGGCTGACTTCCCACAATGCATTTGTGTCAACATTTTTTCCGAAGAGGAGGAGGAGAAAACTAATGTCCAAGTGTAATAAACACAAGTAAAGAAAAATAGAACGTAGAATAATAGAGTTGGAAGGGACCTTGGAGATCTTCTAGTCCAACCCCTAAACGCAGTAGGAGACCCTATATCATTTCAGACAAAAGGTTGTCCAGTCTCTTTTTGAAAGCCATGACTTCTGAAGGCAAGCTATTCCATTGGTTGATTGTTTTCACCACTAGGAAATTTCTCCTTAGTTCTAGGTTGCTTCTCTCCTTGGTTAGTTTCCATCCCTTGCTTCTTGTCTTGCCTTTTGGTGCTTTGGAAAATAGTTTTACCCTCTTGTCTTTGTAGGAGCCCCTCAAATATTGGAACAGTGCTTATCATGTCACCCTCAAAATATATCTCACTAGAAATATATATTTTTTTTAAAAAAATTGAGCATTACTTGGAATGTTCAAATTATTTGGAAAACCAAATGCCAGCTACAGTGGACTTTCTTCTTTAGATGCTAATGATGCCTAAACTGTTGATTTTCTACTTCAAGGTTCCTCAAATTTCACATTTCCATCCTTTTAATGCGGGGCTTGACTGCGGTAGGGTTATAGTCATGCAACCTATGAAGTGGAAAAAAATATCAAATATGCATCATTTGTTACTTGGAGAGTAATTAAGGGCTTTCATCACAAAACAAGCTTTAACCTGAGTCATTTCTTTTGTTGTGTTTGTCTCCTGGGACAAGTTGGATGAGTCATTAAGGTAGCAATTTTTTTTTAAGGAAGGAAACATGTTAAAAAGAGAAAGAGAGATACACAGAGAGAGAGAGAGAAAAAACAGAATTACTTCATAATATTCTAATTTACAAATGGTTGGGTTTTGAAGCATGCAGAGAGCAGCCAAATATGCAAGTATTTAGTAAATAAAACCATTAAATTACAGGAAAAACAAATTTTCAGCACCCCATGACACTCATGGCTTTCACAGTGTGCTTTTATTCGTTTGTTAATGCTAATACGTTTTGGTGGAGGGTTTTGATCAACCGCAGCTGGAAAAAGGAGAAAATCTTTTACAATCTTACTTATTCCATCAATGTTTATTGATATCTTACTTTGTGTTTAAGATTATCTTTATTATGGATTGTGGCTGATTGTGGCTGATTATTCTAATATTGTGTGAGGTAGCAGTCCAAAGGGGTCTAGACAACTTGGCGTGGCCAACTCATCATCGCCAACTTGTCATGGTCAACTTGCTGTGGCCAACTCACCGTGGGACAACTCATCTGTTCTGATCCGGCTCCCCAAACACAACAGACGCACCAAATAGTCTCTAACGTTCCTTTTATTTCAGGAATGCCAGCAGTTTCACACAGCCTCCAAACAACGGAGCTCGCTCCCTTTTCCCCTGTAGGGGTCTCCCAAAACCCAGAGTTACTCTCAGTCTCACCACGTTTGCGACCAAAAGTCCTTCAAGCAAGCTGGCTATTGTTTAACATAAGACACGCCCATGCTCAGAAGGCGCTCCGACTTCCAGCACCACAGGATCTGCGGAAAAACTCTGGCAAAATTCCAAGTAGAAGTGTCTGGAGTACCAAATACAAATGGCTGACCACAGGGAGACAAATAGTTGCCGTGGCAAGTTGGCCACGATGAGTTAGCTGCGGTGAGTTGGCCACACCAAGGTGTCCCCTTCCATTCCAAAGAACCCTGTTTTATCAGGCTACCCACTTGGCTGAATTAGATTATTTGCCACTGTCTTGCAGCTTGGGACACAAAGGATCTTGCTCAGATGATAATAATAATAATAATAATAATAATAATAATAATAATAATAATAATAATAATAATAATAATAACAACAACAACAACAACAGCAGCAGCAGCAGCAACAATAATAATAATAATGCTTCCATCCTGCGACGATATCTGTAATACCATCAAACATCCACATCTGCCTATCCCAGGTCCTTGGTAAGGACTCGATAGGTAGACAAAATGCCAAATCCAGTCTAAACATCTGGCTGACTGTGCGATGATCCATAATAATAATAATAATAATAACAATAACAAAACAATAACAATAATGATGATGATAATGATGATATTATTATATTATTAATAATAACAATAACAATAACAATAACAATAACAACAATAACAACAATAATAACAATAATAACAATAATAACAATAATAATAATAATAATAATAATAATAATAATAATAATAATAATAATAATAATAATAATAATAATAATAATAATAATAATAATAATAATAATAATAATAATAATATCTTCACCCTCTCATTCTCAACAACTTTTTCCACCCTATGTTCCCATGACTTTTCGGACACAGGCAAGTGATATTTTTTACTGGGCATTGTGTAAAAAAATACGACTTGCCTGTGTCCGAAAAGTCGTGGGAATATAGGGTGGAAAAAGTTGTTGAGAATGAGAGGTGAAGATCTTGTGGGACTTTCGAATACAGACAGATCGCCATTTGGAACACAATATGCCAGATATCGCAGTTGTAGAGAACCGAAGTGTACAGCTGATTGATATCGCTGTACCAGGAGATGCCAGAGTCGAAGAAAAAGAACCGGAAAAAATTACAAAATATCACGACCTGGCCATCGAAACTGCGTGATTATGGATGAAACGTGTAACAGTGATACCCATTGTCATCGGGGCACTGGGAACTATGTCCAAAAACTTTGCAAAACACATCAAGAAACTGCAGCTTCCTGCAATAACTCCAGGAATGCTACAAAAAACTGCGCTACTCGGATCATCTTACATTTTAAGGAGGTACCTGGTTGACACCTAGGATGCTGGTAGCAACCCGTGTCAACCATCAGCGCCAGCCAATTTGAATGTTCAGTTGACTGAGGTTCATGTCTAATGAATAAAAGATAATAATAATAATAATAATAATAATAATAATAATAATAATAATAATAATAATAATAATAATAATAATAATAATAATAATAATAATAATAATAATAATAATAATACAAACATCACTAGTAACACCACCATTTGTTCTTCCGGTTGGCTAGAAAAATAAAGTTTCTTATTGATTATAAAGGTACCTTATACAGGTAGTCCTTGACTGACAACCACCAATGAACCCAACATTTCTGTTGCTAAGCAACAGAAGTTGTTAAATGAGTTGAGCTCCATTTTATGATCTTTCTTGCCGCAGTTGTTAAGTGAATCCCTGCAGTTCTTAAGTGAGCCTTTTGGTGATCAGCAAAGCTGGCTTCCCATCGTTGGCTTAAGCTTGTCGGAAACAGGCTGGGAAAGTTACAAATGGTGATCACATGATCCTGGGACGGTGCAACCATGATAAATACATGCCAGTTGCTAAGCGTCCGAATTTGGATCACATGTCCATAGGGATGCGACAATGGTCGTAAACAGGAAAACCAGTCATAAGTCACTTTTTTCAGTGCTATTGCAATTTCAAATGGTTACTAAGTGAATGGTTATAAATCAAGGACTGTTGGCATCAGAGGAAGTGACAAGTAAAAAGTCATTTTTACTAGAGTCATTTGAAGACATTTCACTTCTCATCCAAGAAGCTTCTTCAGCTCTGACTGGATGGTGGGGAAGGGAAGGATTTATACTCCTTGCAGACAGCTGGTCATTTGCCTCCTTTTAGAGAGTCATTGGGGCCACTTGGGGGTTTGTCCACACCCATTTGCACTACTCAGGTGACCCTGAGGACACATACAAACCCCCAAGTGGCCTCAATGACTGTCTGCAAGGAGTATAAATCCTTCCATTCCCCACCCCATCCAGTCAGAGCTGAAGAAGCTTCTTGGATGAGAAGCGAAATGTCTTCAAAGAAAAACAAGAAAGTCCAGTTGCCTCGTTAAAAAAGCATCTTTGGGATACAGAGTCATTCAATATCAGAAAAGTTAGAAAATGGGATAACTTCTAAAACTGAAAAACAGTGGTATAAATCAGAGGTCCCCAACCTTTTGGGCACCAGGGACCGGTTCCCTGGAGAAAGGTTTTTCCATGGACCAGATGAGTGTGTAGTTTTGTGTGCTGCCTGCATCCCATGGATGGGGCTTTGCTTGTTTGTGTGGACCGGTTGCTGGCATGCTGCGGTCCATGGACCGGGTGTTGGGGACCCATGGTATAAATCACATTTTCCCCCTCCTCCATGGACCGGGCCAAGCCACGCAATCATATGTCATAACAGAAACAGGCAAAATTTGTCCTTTTGTCCAGAGAAGGTGCAGTGTACACGTCTAGAGAATATATACTCTGTTCACTCAAACAAATACATGTTAGCATTTATTACTCTCTAAATATCATCAAAAATTCAGCAGTTCAATAGGCCATTTCCCAAGTGCCATTAAATACAGGTGACTCCAGCTGAATTATGTCAGGGAGATTTGTATGGGTGCGTTGAGGGTTGTGTTTCGTGTGCAAGGGTTCATAATCTTTCTTGACTAAACTAGCCATTTTAGGTAGAAGATAAGGAAAGAAAGACAATAACTGTAAGAATCCACCTCGGCTCCCTCTTCCTCTTTCAGCCATAATTATATCTGCCAAAACGATTCTTGAGCAGTGTATCAAAAAGGTAGTGAATATTTAACAGCTGGGCACTAAATTAATTGTTTGTCACCTCTGAAGCAGCTGTGAGATCCGAGCTGGAAATGGGAGGGAAATAAAAGAAAACAATGAAACATCTTGTCACTTGTTCAGCAAGCTTGTTCCTTTTTCACCTCCCGAAAAACCAGCGAGCATATGGTGCATATCGGAGAGGGAGTAGAAATAGCAAGGAAGCCATTTTCCATTTCTGCCTTGTTTTTTTCTCTCTCTCCTGCAGATCTGCAAATACAGGTCATTTAAGGGAAAACTTTTTGTATGTTTCCTATTGCATCTGTACAATGTAAGACTAAGAAAACAATGCCTACAAAGTCCATCTCTCTCTCTGATCATGGAGCAAGCTTCTATTTTTTAAAAAAAAAATTCCAAACTTCCTTCTTGCATCTGCTTGCGGGTGTTGTGGACAACTAGTCTCCTGGTCACCACAATACACACACACACACACACACACATATATATACACATATACACATATACATATGTACACACACACACACACACATATATATATATATTCGTAGATTTTCACGGGTACAGGTATGCAGGTCTTGGCGTATTCGGGTCTTTTCCCGTGTAAGATTGAGAGTATCTTGGCGACGTTTCGACGAGGTCCCACTCGCCATCTTCAGGCTGGTGTCTTCGGCTTCGTGCTTGTGCGAGCAAAGCAGCTCCAATCACGCTTTGCTCGCACAAGCACAAAGCCGAAGACACTAGCCTGAAGATGGCGAGTGGGACCTTATCGAAACGTCGCCAAGATACTCTCAATCTTACACGGGAAAAGACCCGAATACGCCAAGACCTGCATATAATAAAAACAAAATAATTCGAACACCAGGATAACATTAAACCAAAAACTGTTTAATACAAGTGCTAAGCTTTCATCGGCCAACACTGCTTACATCATCAGAGCATAAAAAGCAAGTATATTGGAGGTGGTGATCCTTTGAGAGCTGCATGCAACGAAATTTCATTTTGATGTATGCCAATTGGTGTACATTCAAAGTGACAATGAAGTGGTTGTTATTACTACTACTACTACTACTACTACTACTACTAAGGGGAGAAGCAACATAGAACTAAGAAAAAAATTCCTAATGGTGAGAGCAATTAACCAGTGGAACGACTTGCCTTCAGAGGTTGTGGATGCTCCATCACTGGAAGTTTTTAAGAAGAGACTGGACAGCCATTTGTTTGAAATGGATAGAGACATAGAGAGAGAGAGAGAGAGAGAGAGAGAGAGAGAGAGAGAGAGAGAGAGAGAGAGAGAGAGAGAGAGAGAGAGAGAGAGAGAGAGAGAGAGAGAGAGAGAGAGAGAGAGAGAGAGAGATCAAAAATAATTTTATGAAAAGTGCAAAAATAATTTCATTGGAAGTTTATTTTGGCGGAACAGGACATTTCTGAATACACCAAAACCCCAAATCCTTACAAGAGATGATCCCCGGTGACTTCAGCGAAGAGCAGAAGCACAAGGTGGCCAACAGGTCCAAGCTCTGACTGCAGGACCCCAAATATAGTCAAGGAAGGCTTGAAAGTGGTTTCGGATACTTTATTGTTTAACACAAGCATCACATCTTCCAAGCATAACCCAGCTGCAACAGTTTGTACAATTCAAAACATAATAACAGTCCTAAAGATAAAATACATAAAAATATCATCCAATATTTTAAGGATAAAAAGTCACATTTTTCTCATTGTAAAAATTACAAAAGCAATGATAAAATACCATGATGGGTTAAATAGTTCACTAATTTAAAATGACATTTTTGATGAAAAGGTGAGGTGTAAAAGAAACAAGAGTTGTCATCAAAAGATTTCTCTCAGAAGAAAGAAAACGCAACTTCAGTGTTCAAATACATGAATATCACAACAGGTAACTCTTGGTGAAGAGATGGTGATAAGAACGGATACATAAAGGATACATAAAAACAGGCAAAAGACAAAATATCTTGTCTACCATAAGCATCACAACTACTTAACAACAGTCAATCAAGAGTAAAACTCAGCTTTATTACAAAAAATACAGGTCAAACAGAATGTTACCAAGTCTGAATCCCATTTAAAGATATTTCAGAAACAAAAAGATGAATGTGTGTGACAGAAGAAATCAAAATTATTGAGGTGACAGCCACATACTGTGTGTCGTGATTATTTACCAGTCAAAACATAACTTACACATTTTAAACAGCAGCCAAGGATAAAATTATTCCCAGGCGGAAAAATAGAAATATTTTATCAATCACTGGCCACACACTGGTCATTTAAAAGGGCCGTTGAGGTTTTCTTTCTGGTTCTAAGAACCATTGCCATGGTTAAGTTTACGCCAAGCAGAAAAGTATAAAATCTATAATCCATCAACAGCCACGCCTAGGATTAAAAAGGGCCGTTGAGGTTTTCTTTCTGGTTCTAAGAACCATTGCCATGGCTAAGTTTACGCCAGGCAGAAAAGTATAAAATCTATTATAAATCACCGGCACACCCAGCATTAAAAAGAGCCATTGAGATGTTTTCTGGTTCTAAGAACCAACATCATGCCTAAATTAAGCCAGGCAAGAAATCTACTCAAGGTTTCAATGGGCACATCTAGAATTAAAAAGGGTCACACAGATTTATTTTCCAGTTTGAGGACCTAATGTCTCACCTTAGCAAAAAATGTAGTTATTAATTTATTGAGATGGTAATACCATCTCATAACAAAGTTCAACACCAGATATACTTTTGATTCTAAGAGATCTGGCTGCTATTGACATTATTTCTCAGGGTATGAAGGTGGGAGGGAAGCGATCCAAAAGGATTCCCTTCCAGTTTGAGACTCAGCTGGGGATCCTCAGGCACTGGAGGAAGCTTGTAGTTGAGCGCTGTTGACTCCTCCAGTGTGATTCACCCTCGCTGCTCACTCAGGGACTGAAAGGGTCTCCCTTCCAGTGTGTGTCTCACAGAGTGTCTGCTCAGGGACTAAATTAGCCTGGAAGCCGACTGGCTGCCTTCTCATTCAGTGTGAGTTTCACAAAGTGTTAACTCAGGGACAGAAAGACCCCCCGTCAGGAGCGGAATGGGATGTGTAAGCATGCCTCCTTCGCCCCCTGCCACTCGCCTCAGCCCATTTACAGGCAGCTTTCCTCCTCCGCTGCCCTCCCCCAGCCAGTCGCTACGATCAATGGGCCCTTGGCCCTCTGCCCTTCAGCCCGGCCAATTCACCCGACACTCTTGGTCCCGGGCCTTTGGCTGCACGGGATAAGTAGCCCCCAGCCAGTCGGGTGGCAGGCAGAAGCCATGGTGCTGCGGGGGCAGCGTGCGATGGGTGATCACAGGTCCTGTGAGCTGCGGCTGCTCCACAGGTTTCGGGGCCTTGCAGCTCTGTTACGAGGACTGGACGGAGGGGGAGTAGTGGCAGGAGTCACAGCCACTGGGGCCACTGGGGGGGCAGTCAGGTGAGAGTGTGTTGGGGGGAACCAGGGAAGGAGGGGTGGGCGCCTCAAGGGGGCTTCATAAAGACAGCTTGGCTCGCAACTCCAATGAAAGAGGGGAGGAGGAGCAAGCCTGGTGCGGGGGGGGCGGTAGGCTGGGGGCGTGCACAGGTGAACAGCAAGGCTAGTGTGGCTTTTGCCTGCGCTTCCCCCTCTGACATTCGCAAATGGAGACCCCCAGCCCTCGCCATTCGCCTGCACTTCTCCCTCCCACGACGCTCGCAAATGCAGATCCCCCAGCCCTTGCCGTTCGTCCGCGCTTCCCTCCCACGAGGCTTGCAAATGCAGACCCCCCAGCCCTTGCCCTTCACCTGGGCTTCCCTCCCACGACGCTCGCAATCCCAGACACCCCAGCCCTTCCCATTCACCCGCGCTTCCCTCCCACGACTCTCGCAAATGCAGACCCCCCAGCCGTTGCCCTTCACCTGGGCTTCCCTCCCACGACACACGCAATCCCAGACACCCCAGCCCTTGCCATTCACCCGCGCTTCCCTCCCACGACGCTCGCAAATGCAGACCCCCAGCCCTTGCCATTCACCCGCGCTTCCCTCCCACGACGCTCACAAATGCAGACCCCCAGCCCTTGCCGTTCGCCTGCGCTTCCCTCCCACGATGCTTGCAATCCCAGACCCCCCCCAGCCCTTGCCGTTCGCCGTGGTTCCCTCCCACAACCCTTGCAAATGCAGACCCCCAGCCCTTGTTTGCCTGCCCTTCCCCATCTCATGACGCTCGCAATTGCAGACCCCCAGCCCTTGCCGTTCCCCTGCGCTTCCCCCTCCGACGCTCGCAATTGCAGAAGCTCCCCAGCCATCTGTTCACCTGTGTGCACCCCCAGGCCACACCCCCTGCACCGGCCTTGCTCCTCTTCTCCTCTTTCGTTTGAGTTGCGAGCCAAGTTGTCTTTATGAACCCCCCTTGAAGTGCCCGTCCCTCCTTCCCTGGTCCCCCCAACACACTCTCGCCTTACTGCCCCCCCCCAGTGGCCCCAGCGGCTGTGACTTCTGCCACCACTCCCCCTACTTCCGGTCCTCGTGACAGAGCTCCAAGGCCCCAAAACCTGTGGAGCAGCCGCAGCTCACAGGCCCTGCGATCACCCATCGCACGCTGCCCCCGCAGCACCATGGCTTCTGCCTGCCACCCGATTGGCTGGGGGCTATTCATCCCGTGCAACCAAAGGCACGGGACGAAGAGTGTCGGGTGAATTGGCCTGGCCGAAGGGCAGAGGGCCAAGGGCCCATTGATCGTGGTGACTGGCTGGGGGAGGGCAGCGGAGGAGGAAAGCTGCCTGTAAATGGGCTGAGGCGAGTGGCAGGGGGCGAAGGAGGTGTGGCCAAGGGTCCATGCCTAAACATCCCATTCTGCTCCTGAGGGGGGGTCTTTCAGTCCCTGAGTTACCACTCTATGACACTCACACTGAATGAGAAGGCAGTCAGTCGGCTCCCAGGCTCATTCAGTCCCTGAACAGACACTCTGTGACACTCACACTGGAAGACTCTCTGGGGTCGCCCTGGGTGACCCTTTCAGTCCCTGAGTGAGCAGCCAGGGCGAACCACACTGGAGGTGACAACAGCCATCATCTGGAAGCCTCTCCCAGTCCCCGAGGATCCCCAACTGAGTCTCAGACTGCACTGAGAATGATTATCATTGGCCGTGTGTGAAATTTGATATTATCTACCAATGGCAACAGATAGGATTAAAATGTGTAGTGTGATGTGTTAATGAAAGTCTCTTACATTTTCAGCGATTCTTCTAAAAGTCTATAGATCAACGGACACACCTACCATTAAAAAGGGCCGTTTTGATTTTCTTTCTAGTTCTAAGAACCATTGCCATGGCTAAGTTTACGCCAGGCAGAAAAGTATAAAATCTACTACCAAGCACTGGCCACACACTGGTCATTTAAAAGGTCCGTTGAAGAGGTATTTTTGGTTCTAATAACCATCGCCATGGCTAAATTTACAGCAGGCAAGAATGGTCTAAAATCTATTATCTAAAGGTCAGTTGTGATTGACTTGGTGAAGTAGCATTCTTGATGGAGATCATATTCATTCGCGTTCCATTCCTTCTTCTTCCACCATCGCTGCAGGCTGACAACGGAGTCTACTGTCTTTAAGGTGGTGTAGAGTACATGCCTTTGAGATAAAAAAATCCTAACATTACTTCAGCTGCCATAGGAGTTTTACTCCTAAGAATGCACAATACACAGTGGTTACTATTACCTCAGACACAGGTGTTATACTTATCTAGACATGACAGACCACCTCCCTCCATATCTTAAAACTTGGAAGAATACAAGACTCAGCTAAACTTACCTCATAGAGTAGGCGGCAACAGCAGAGCCAAAGGCTAATAGGGCTTGAGCTGGAAACATTTTCTTGTTCTTTTGTTTCTTCTTTCGCTTGTTTCTTCCTCTGCCATGCCCAGTATGTTTTGTCTGTTTCGAGGAACCTTTGGCAGCAGGTGTGCAATTGTTCCTCTGCTCAGTCTGCAAAGCTAGAAAACTATAACATCTTTTATAGATCAACAGCCACAGCTAATACTAAAAAGCGCCGTTGAGGTTTTCTTTCTGGTTCTAAGAACCATTGCCATGGCTATGTTTACGCCAGGCAGAAAAGTATAAAATCTATTACCAAGCACTGGCCACACTGGTCATTTAAAAGGGCCGTTGAGGTTTTCTTCCTGGTTCTAAGAACCATTGCCATGGCTAAGTGTACGCCAGGCAGAAAAGTATAAAATCTATTAAAAAGCACTGGCCACACACTGGTCATTTAAAAGGGCTGTTGAGGTTTTCTTTCTGGTTCTAAGAACCATTGCCATGGGTAAGTTTATGCCAGGAAGAAAACTATAAAATCTATCACCTAGCACTGGCCACTCACTGGTCATTTAAAAGGGCCGTTGAGGTTTTCTTTCTGGTTCTAACTACCATTGCCATGGCTACGTTTACGCCAGGCAGAAAAGTATAAAATCTACTACCAAGCACTGGCCACACACTGGTCATTTAAAAGGTCCATTGAAGAGGTATTTTTGGTTCTAATAACCATCGCCATGGCTAAATTTACAGCAGGCAAGAAAGGTCTAAAATCTATTATCTAAAGGTCAGTTGTGATTGACTTGGTGAAGTAGCATTCTTGATGGAGATCATATTCATTCTTGTGTTCCATTCCTTCTTCTTCAACCATCGCTGCAGGCTGACAACTGAGTCTTCTGTCTTTAAGGTGGTGTAGAGTACATCCTTTTGAGATAAAAAAACCTAACATTACTTCAGATGCCATTGGGGTTTTACTCCTAAGAACGCACAATACATAGTGATTACTATTACCTCAGACACAGGTGTTATACATACCTATCTAGGAATAAGGGACCACCTCCCTCCATATCCTACAACTTTAAAGAAACAAGACTCAGCTAAACTTACCTCACAGCGTAGGAGGCAACATCACAGCGGAAGGCTAATAGGGCTTGAGCTGGAGATATTTTCTTGCTGTGTTTCTTCTTTCGCTTTTGTTCCTTCTTCTGCCATGCCCAGCAAGTCTTGTCTCTTTCGAGGAACATTTGGCAGCAGGTGTGCAATTGTTCCTCCCCTCAATCTCAGAGATTCAAAAACTACATAATCTTCTATATATCAACGGACACACCTACCATTAAAAAGGGCCGTTGTGGTTTTCTTCCTGGTTCTAAGAACCATTGCCATGGCTAAGTTTACGCCAGGCAGAAAACTATAAAATCTATTACCAAGCACTGGCCACACACTGGTCATTTAAAAGGGCTGTTGAGGTTTTCTTTCTGGTTCTAAGAACCATTGCCATGGCTAAGTTTACGCCAGGAAGAAAACTATAAAATCTATCACCTAGCACTGGCCACTCACTGGTCATTTAAAAGGGCCGTTGAGGTTTTCTTTCTGATTCTAAGAACCATTGCCATGGCTAAGTTTACGCCAGGAAGAAAACTATAAAATCTATCACCTAGCACTGGCCACTCACTGGTCATTTAAAAGGGCCGTTGAGGTTCTCTTCCTGATTCTAAGAACCATTGCCATGGCTACGTTTACGCCAGGAAGAAAACTATAAAATCTATCACCTAGCACTGGCCACTCACTGGTCATTTAAAAGGGCCGTTGAGGTTCTCTTCCTGGTTCTAAGAACCATTGCCATGGCTAAGTTTACGCCAGGCAGAAAACTATAAAATCTATTACCTAGCACTGGCCACTCACTGGTCATTTAAAAGGGCCGTTGAGGTTCTCTTCCTGATTCTAAGAACCATTGCCATGGCTACGTTTACGCCAGGAAGAAAACTATAAAATCTATCACCTAGCACTGGCCACTCACTGGTCATTTAAAAGGGCCGTTGAGGTTCTCTTCCTGGTTCTAAGAACCATTGCCATGGCTAAGTTTACGCCAGGCAGAAAAGTATAAAATCTATTACCAAGCACTGGCCACTCACTGGTCATTTAAAAGGGCCGTTGAGGTTTTCTTCCTGGTTCTAAGAACCATTGCCATGGCTAAGTTTACGCCAGGCAGAAAAGTATAAAATCTATTACCAAGCACTGGCCACACACTAGTCATTTAAAAAGGCCATTGAAGAGAGTTTTTTTCTTCTAATAACCATCGCCATGGCTAAATTTACAGCAGGCAAGAATGGTCTGAAATATATTATCTAAAGGTCAGCTGTGACTGATTTGGTGAAGTAGCATTCTTGATGGAGATCATATTCATTCTTGCGTTCCATTCCTTCTTCTTCCACCATCGCTGCAGGCTGACAACTGAGTCTACTGTCTTTAAGGTGGTGTGGAGTACATGCCTTTGAGATAAAAAAAACCTAACATTACTTCAGCTGCCATAGGAGTTTTACTCCTAAGAATGCACAATACACAGTGGTTACTATTACCTCAGACACAGGTGTTATACTTATCTAGACATGACAGACCACCTCCCTCCATATCTTAAAACTTGGAAGAATACAAGACTCAGCTAAACTTACCTCATAGAGTAGGCGGCAACAGCAGAGCCAAAGGCTAATAGGGCTTGAGCTGGAAACATTTTCTTGTTCTTTTGTTTCTTCTTTCGCTTGTTTCTTCCTCTGCCATGCCCAGTATGTTTTGTCTGTTTCGAGGAACCTTTGGCAGCAGGTGTGCAATTGTTCCTCTGCTCAGTCTGCAAAGCTAGAAAACTATAACATCTTTTATAGATCAACAGCCACAGCTAATACTAAAAAGCGCCGTTGAGGTTTTCTTTCTGGTTCTAAGAACCATTGCCATGGCTATGTTTACACCATGCAGAAATCTATAAAATCTATTAAAAAGCACTGGGCACACACTGGTCATTTAAAAGGGCCGTTGAGGTTTTCTTCCTGGTTCTAAGAACCATTGCTATGGCTAAGTTTACGCCAGGCAGAAAACTATAAAATCTATTACCTAGCACTGGCCACACACTGGTCATTTAAAAGGTCCATTCCTCCTGGTTCTAAGAACCATTGCCATGGCTAAATTTACGCCAGGCAGAAAACTATAAAATCTATTACCTAGCACGGGCCACGCACTGGTCATTTAAAAGGGCCATTGAGGTTTTCTTCCTGGTTCTAAGAACCATTGCCATGGCTAGGTTTACGCCAGGCAGAAAACTATAAAATCTACTACCTAGCACAGGCCACGCACTGGTCATTTAAAAGGGCCGTTGAGGTTTTCTTCCTGGTTCTAAGAACCATTGCCATGGCTAGGTTTACGCCAGGCAGAAAAGTATAAAATCTATTACCTAGCACTGGCCACACACTGGTCATTTAAAAGGACCGTTGAGGTTTTATTCCTAGTTCTAAGAACCATTGCCATGGCTAAGTTTACGCCAGGCAGAAAAGTATAAAATCTATTAAAAACCACTGGCCACACACTGGTCATTTAAAAGGGCCATTGAGGTTTTATTCCTGGTTCTAAGAACCATTGCCATGGCTAAGTTTACGCCAGGCAGAAAAGTATAAAATCTATTACCTAGCACTGGCCACACACTGGTCATTTAAAAGGTCCATTCCTCCTGGTTCTAAGAACCATTGCCATGGCTAAATTTACGCCAGGCAGAAAACTATAAAATCTATTACCTAGCACGGGCCACGCACTGGTCATTTAAAAGGGCCATTGAGGTTTTCTTCCTGGTTCTAAGAACCATTGCCATGGCTAGGTTTACGCCAGGCAGAAAACTATAAAATCTACTACCTAGCACAGGCCACGCACTGGTCATTTAAAAGGGCCGTTGAGGTTTTCTTCCTGGTTCTAAGAACCATTGCCATGGCTAGGTTTACGCCAGGCAGAAAAGTATAAAATCTATTACCTAGCACTGGCCACACACTGGTCATTTAAAAGGTCCATTCTTCCTGGTTCTAAGAACCATTGCCATGGCTAAATTTAAAATCTATTACCTAGCACGGGCCACACACTGGTCATTTAAAAGGGCCGTTGAAGTTTTCTTCCTGGTTCTAAGAACCATTACCATGGCTAAGTTTACGTCAGGCAGAAAACTATAAAATCTATTACCTAGCACTTGCCACACACTGGTCATTTAAAAGGGCCGTTGAGGTTTTCTTCCTGGTTCTAAGAACCATTGCTATGGCTAAATTTATGCCAGGCAGAAAAGTATAAAATCTATTACCAAGCACTGGCCACTCACTGGTCATTTAAAAGGGCCGTTGAGGTTTTCTTCCTGGTTCTAAGAACCATTGCCATGGCTAAGCTTACGCCAGGCAGAAAAGTATAAAATCTATTAAAAAGCACTGGCCACACACTGGTCGTTTAAAAGGGCCATTGAGGTTTTCTTTCTGGTTCTAAGAACGATTGCCATGGCTAGGTTTACGCCAGGCAGAAAAGTATAAAATCTATTACCTAGCACTGGCCACACACTGGTCATTTTAAAGGTCCATTCTTCCTGGTTCTAAGAACCATTGCCATGGCTAAATTTACGCCAGGCAGAAAACTATAAAATCTATTACCAAGCACTGGCCACGCACTGGTCATTTAAAAGGGCCGTTGAGGTTTTCTTCCTGGTTCTAAGAACCATTGCCATGGCTAAGTTTACGCCAGGCAGAAAACTATAAAATCTATTACCTAGCACTGGCCACACACTGGTCATTTAAAAGGGCCGTTGAGATTTTCTTTCTGGTTCTAAGAACCATTGCCATGGCTAAGTTTATGCCAGGCAGAAAAGTATAACCTCTTTTATAGATCAACGGCCACAGCTAATATTAAAAATGGCTGTTGAGGTTTTCTTTCTGGTTCTAAGAACCATTGCCATGCTAAGTTTATGCCAGGCAGAAAAGTATAAAATCTACTACCAAGAATTGGCCACACACTGGTCATTTAAAAGGGCCGTTGAGGTTTTCTTCCAGGTTCTAAGAACCATTGCCATGGCTAAGTTTTCCCCAGGCAGAAAAGTATAAAACCTATTAAAAAGCACTGGGCACACACTGGTCATTTAAAAGGGCCGTTGAGGTTTTCTTCCTGGTTCTAAGAACCATTGCTATGGCTAAGTTTACGCCAGGCAGAAAACTATAACATCTTTTATAGAGCAACGGCCACATCTAATATTAAAAAGGGCTGTTGAGGTTTTATTTCGGGTTCTAGTAAACATCGTCATGGCAAGAAAACAATACCGTAATCAAGGAACGGTCAAAGAAGCTAACAACAAATAGTGCAACAAAGGACCTCCAAGACCATTTTCAACAACCCTGAAAGAAGCTACTCGAATATAAATTGACAGCAAACCACACTCCCTTCTACTAGCACTGATGATGTTCCCTACTTGGGTAATAAAACATCTATAAGAAAACCACCAAGCTCAGAGAGCACCAAAGATGCCTCATTTCAACTTTGAGTCACAAATATTCTTCTTTATTGGTATTCCTCATATTAAATTGCATCATCACATTTACTTTCAGTTGTAAGAAGTCTTGCTGAATTAAACCATCTGTCTTACTGTTGATGTCTTCTTCTTCGTCTACAGGTCAGTTTGGATTCATTACTTCAGCTGCCATTGGAGTTTTACTCCTAAGAATGCACAATACACAGTGGTTACTATTACCTCAGACACAGGTGTTATACTTACTTATCTAGGAATAAGGGACCACCTCCCTCTATATCCTAAAACTTTGAAGAATACAAGACCCAGCTAAACTTACCTCACAGTGTAGAAGGCCACATCACAGCTGAAGGCTAACAGGGCTTGAGCTGGAGACATTTTCATGCTCTCTTCTTTCTTCTTTTGCTTTTGTTTCTTCCTGAGTTGTGCCCAGCAAGCGTCTCTTTCAAGGAACTTTTGGCAGCAGGTGTGCAATTGTTCCTCCGCTCAGTCTGCAAAGCTAGAAAACTATAACATCTTTTATAGATCAACGGCCACAGCTAATATTAAAAAGGGCTGTTGAGGTTTTATTTTGGGTTCTAAAAACCATCGCCATGGCATGAAAACAATACCGCAATCAAGGAACGGTCAAAGAAGCTAACAACAAATAGCGCAACAAAGTATCTCCAAGACCATTTTCAACAACACTACTCGAACATAATTTGAGAGCAAACCACACTCCCTTCTACTAGCACTGATGATGTTCCCTAGTTTGATAATGAAACATCTACAAGAAAACCACCAAGCTCAGAGAGCACCAAGGACACCTCATTTCAACTGTGAGCAACAAATATTCTCCTTTATTGGTATTCCTCACATTAAATTGCATCACCACGTTTACTTTCGGTTCTAAGAAGTCTGGCTGGTACAGCATTATTTCTAAAGGTGTGAAGGTGGGAGGGATGTGATCCCAAAGGATTGTCTTCTGGTTTGAGTCACTGAGGGGGTCCTCAGGCACTGGAGGAGGCCTGTAGCTGAGCGCTGTTGAATCTTCCAGTGTGATTCGCCCTCACTGCTTGCTCAGGGACTGAAAGGGTCACCCAGGGCGACCCCAGAGAGGACTTCCAGTGTGAGTCCCCCACAGTGTTTGCTCAATGAGACAGGCAGCAGTTTGACTCCCGAGCTCATTCAGTGTGATTGTGACAGAGTGGAAGCTCAGGGACTGAAAGACCTCTACCAATAGGGGCATTACCACCATCGCCACGCTGTGTTGGTATGTGGAATGCTTGTAGGGCCCTGTCTGGTTCTCAGAAGCACAGCCAATAGCTAAAATTGTGACAGGTCAGAATTTTTTTTATTCTTTTTAGGTACGTTTGTCACACTTAACACTGCTCTTTTTACCATTGATACTTTGTAAAAAAAATTTGCAGGAATAAACATGTTGCAAACAGTACCTGCCAGGCTTCCACACTTTCATGATATACTTGGAGAGTGAATTAAACCATCTGTCTTACTGTTGATGTCTTCTTCTTCGTCTATATGGATTCATGCCTTTGAAATAAAAAAAATCAGCATCACCAAATGACTAACTTATGTTCAGAGACTAGAAAAGCAATCGATCAAAGGGGATTTTTGTGTTTTGTCCTACGAGTGAAAGAAGACAATATACAATGAATTGGAACATTGTCCCTTTGAGAATTCCTCAGACCATGCAACTAGTAGTCTTTTACATGTTTTGCTTCTTTTAGGGACTTGAGCCTTGACTAACATTTCCTCAGGGCCCAAGAGTTACCTCAGGTCCCAAGAAATCACTTTATTCCTGAGAACAGCTCCTGAGTAATTTTATCTTTACCTTTAAAACTATTTTTAATTCTGACTTGCCTATGGTGGTTTGGTCCTTCTAAAAGGACATGGCTGAGATTACCTCAGATTCCACCAATATTTTAAAATGTGCGCCTTGGCTAAAATTACCTCAAGATTACTTCAAGAAAGTAAGGTCAACTCCAGGACCTGAAATAATTTTAGTTAACTTTTGCCTTTAGTTACTTGAAGCCACTAGTCCTCTACATGTTTTGCTTCTTTTAAGGATTTGAGCCTTGACTAAAACTTCCTCAGGTCCCAAGAGCTGACTTTATTCAAGAAAGGGCAACTCCAGGGACTGAAGCCATTTTGCCTTTAAGCTAATTTTAATGCTTCTTCACCTGTGGTAGTTTAACTACACCTGGCTAAAATTGCCTCAGCTTACTGCAAGGATATGGCTAAGATTACCTCAGATTTACTCCAAAGCTAATTTTAACTCTTATTCACCTGTGGTGGTTTGGTCCTTTTTTAAAAGGACATGGCTGAGATTACCTCAGGTTCCACCAAAATTTTATTCTAAGAACTTGAACTCCTGGCTAAAATTCCCTCAAGCCCCAAGAATTCACTTTATTCCTGAGAGGAAGGTCTGCTCCTGAGACAATTTTATCTTTAAAGCTAATTTTAACTCTTATTCACCTGTGGTGGTTTGGTCCTTTTTTAAAAAAGGACATGGCTGAGATTACCTCAGATTCCACCAAAATTTTAAGAACTTGAGCTTTGACTAGAATTACTTCAAGACACAGCGGTTTGCGTTATTCCCCGAGGGAAAGACTGAGATAAAGTATCTTTAGTCACCTGTGGTATTGGCGTCCTTTGAATAAAACACCGTTGAGATACCCCTGGCGTTTTACTCCAAAGAATACACGCCGTGCTTAAAACCACCACAGGTGCTAAACAATAAGCTATTAATTGGCTAAAGAACTCGCGCTCCCCTCCGTATCTTAAAACTAGAAAAGTCTCCGCTAGAATTACCTCAAAGCTCAAAAGGCTGCTGCCCGGCCTCGAGCTCGAGGACTTGGGCCGCGGGAGCGCCGGAGAGAGACTTTTTTGCCCTCCGGCGCCCCGCAGCATCGTCCCTTTCGGGGAACGAGACACGAGGTAGCAGCGTCTGCTGCCTCTTGCAAGCGCGCTCGCTTTGCTTTTTTTGCACTCAGCCTGAGGAGCCCGCCGACTTTTTAAACGCCCCCGCCTCTCGGAGAGGGGAGAGACCGCTCAGCCAATCCGAGGGACGCGTTTTCCGAGCAGCCAATCACGGGCGAGATGGGCGTGCAAGAAAAGAGTCCGAGGGCGCCGGGCGGGAAAGGAGAGCGCTCGTGCGCGCGCAAACACAGGTGCGAGCGCTCGGCTCGTGCGGCGGTTGCCATGGAGACGGCCGCGGCGCGCGAGGCGGCTCCTCACGGCCAGGTGGGCCTCGGCCGCACAGGTGAAGGCGATTAGGCGGCTGCGGCGCTCAGTGTGTGTGTGTGTGTGTGTGTGTGTGTAAAATGCCTTCTCGGTGCTTCGCCCCACCTAGGGGACTCTTCGCCCCACCCGGGGACCCTTGGACTACAAATCCCATCCGTCAGGCAGCCAGCGGGTCTCCCCTTGTGCATGAGAGGGCGGAATAGGGTTGGAGGTTGCCTTCTCTTCCACACACACACACACATACACACACACACACACACGTTGCAAAGGCCCAGTTTTTAATATATCCCCATCATTTTTGCAGCAGTGAGAGATCCAGAGGGTGACTTTGGGCTTCTACTGAGGAATGCTTTGGATTACAAGTCCCATCAGCCACCTCCGGGGTGGGGTGGGGGTGTTGATAGGGATGGTCCCTTCTTGCAACAGAGAGCTTTTTTTTTTTTTTTGCTCCTGTTGAGCAGGTTCCCCCCTGCTTAAAATGCTCACTGTTTTTACCCAAAAATCTGAAAATGTAATACATACAAAAAAAAATAATAAAAATAAAATTATGGTTATATGCACAGTATAGGAGATACTTTGGACTACAGGTCCCATTAGCCGGCCTTGGGGTGTGTGTGATGGGGATGGGGCCTCTCTAGCAACAGATTGTCCTTCTGGTTGGTGGGTCGTCCCCTCCACCTAAATTTCAAAGCTCTTTTTCTGTTTTTTTGTTTGCATCTTCTCCACCCTGTCACAATCTTGCCAGACAGCCCTTGGTTTTATTCTGAATTTGTTATTTTTTCCCCAAATCTTTTTTTCTTTAAGAAAAAAAATCTAGGACTGTTTTGTTTCGTTTTGCTTTGCTTTGCTTTCTAGGGATTCTGCTAAAATGTTATAATAGAGTTTCTGATACATAGTGTCTTGCCCAGTGAAAGAAATTGACTCAAAATTGAAACTATTTCTTCCTATTTCTATTATTGGAACTCTTCCCTACCCACATTTAAATGTTTTCAAAAGAAGTCCGATAGATTTATATCCCCATCATAAGGATTTTAACTTTTAATGAGACCCCTCTCAACATTTTCCACCATGTTGCGCCCTCAAGATAGGGTAGGATCTCCTGCTCAAGCAGGAGGTTGGACTAGAAGACCTCCAAGATCCCTTCCAACTCTGTTATTCTGTTATTCGCTCATTCTGTTATACCTTCCCTGTCCAAGGTCCCTTCCAACTCCATTATTCTATGTTCTATCTAAAAAAAAGCATGGGAAGGGACAGAATGATTCTGGGTCTAATATATGTGAAAGAAAAGCAAGCATTGATGTTTCTGATATGCCGGATTTCTCTGCATCTTTCACCATCCAGACAGCACCAGTCATGGAAAACAAGATTTTTGATACTATATCAGACTTGTCATAACTATGTTATATTTTCATTCCTTCCTCTCTTAAAACTTGTTTGTCAGCTCAGCCCATCTCTGAATCTTCATGTAAGCTACCTTGAGCTCCTGAGGGGGGGAAGCAGAGTATAAATTGGACAAATAAAATTAATACAGATTCCTGTTATATGCTGATGCACTGGGTAAGTTCAGATTGCAGTCCCTCTTCCTGCCAAATCTAGCTTGAATCTTCGCTTTACTCATCACCGTAGGGCGGAATGGAAAGCATCCATCCATACACTGCAGATACAGTGTCTTACATTGCAATGATTAAGGGTGTCGTCTTTCATTGCTAGGAAGCTTTGACACATGACTGAAGGTTTTTTTGAGGAACCAGAAAGGATGGGAAATTGAGTGACTGAGAAAGCTGGAGACAGGCAGCACAAAAAAGGACTCATTCATAGAAAAAGAAGAACAGATAGAACAAATTCAGGAGAAATTAAGCAGAAGCTTCCTGACAGCGAGGACAATTAACCAGTGGGACAGCTTTCCTCCAGAAATCATGGGCACTCCATCACTGGAGGTTTTTAAGAAGAGGCTAGACAGTCACTTGTCTGAGATGGTATAGGTCAGGGGTCTTCAAACTTGGCCCTTTTATGACTTGTGGACTTCAACTCCCAGAATTCTGGGAGTTGAAGTCCACAAGTCATAAAAGGGCCAAATTTGAAGACCCTTGGTATAGGCAGGTCCTCCTGCTTGAGCAGGGAGCTGGACTAGAAGACCTCCAAGGTCCCTTCCAGATTCCTATTCTATTCTATTCTATTCCTATTCCTATTCCTATTCCTATTCCTATTCCTATTCCTATTCCTATTCTATTCTATTCTATTCTATTCTATTCTATTCTATTCTATTCTAAATCTTTGAAGGACACAGTCAACTGAAGCTCTGTTGCAGTTTTCCCTCAAACTTTGCACTTTATTTATTGGTATCCCGCCTTTATTGTTTTTTTACAGATAACTCGAGGAGGCAAAGATCCAACACTCCTCCCTCCTCCTCTTTTCACCATCACAACAGCCCTGTGAGGTGGGTTGGGCTGAGAAAGAGTGACTGGTCCAAAGTCACCCAGACAGCCTTCAGGCCTAAGATGGGACGAGAACTCACCGTCTCCTAGTGATTGGCCCAAAGTCACCCAGCCAGCTTTCATGCCAAAGGTGAGACCTAGTGATTGGTGCAAAGTCACCCAAATGGCTTTTATGTCTAATGTAGGACTAGAACTCATGTTCTCCCACTTTCTAGCCTGCCTTAACCATTAGACCAAACTGGTTCTCTTTAAGAAATCTGGACAGGGGCCCAACAGTAAGAGGCCCTATAGTAAGGGATAAGATATATAAGTAGTATAGTACTTTTTATAATATATGAAATGTAAAAATATTGGGATGGTGTCTGTGAATAAAAGGTTTGGCTATTTAAAGGTAATTAACTTTGAGAAAATTATAACTGATAAGAATGGTTTGAATACCAAGGGGAAATTAAGCTCAAATAAGAATCTTGAAAACAGGACATATAGTGACTCAATAAGATGACTTTTATAAATACAATTGAAACATAAGCTGATCAGAAAAGATGTCATATGCTGATGTTACTGTTATTTGTACAAACACAAGAAAAATATTTATATCCAACTTTGTATGTATCGAAAGTATTAAGAACTATATTTGTTTAATATTGACAAAAGGAGAATACTACTGGGAGAAGAGAAGATCAAGGCAATATATCATTAATTAATATATTGATTATGGAATTGTAGAAATTAATTATTTACTGTTTACTAAGCACTAAAGATTGTTATTGTAAAAAAATCAATAAAATATATTAAAAAAGAAATCTGGACTTCAACTCCCAGAATCCAAAAGTTGAAGTCCAGACATCATAAAATTTTGAGGGTTGAGAAACACTGCTCTTCTGGTGTCTTATGCCCAGGCAATGCGGCTTTTTTTCAGAAAGTTAGTTCGCTTGTTATTTTTGAGAGGCGTGTATCTCAGTTTTCTGGGTTAAAAACTTCATTAATCGCAAGTGCATACCAAATCTTATTTCCTAGAATATGAAGGCCAAATGCAGCAGAAATCCCAATATCAAAATAGTCCCAGAGATGAAGTAATTTGGAAACTACAAACCCAGCACCATTAATTCAGGGAGTCTGATTGAAGAGTCTCCAAGCATGCCGTGAAAAGAATTGCTCTGCAGAATCTGAGAATGGATGTGGGAAAGAATCTTGCCTCCTTCGATTTCTCTTGTTGATGGCTTGTTTTTACTTTGCCCGTACATAACTGCAGTAGGCTCAGGCAATGCTTCTCCCCTGCTAGCCATTGCTGTCCCCCATACTGTGTTTGCAGAGAAAGGGATGACAAAAGAATAGCAAATAAGTCAAAGGAGCATCTTTTGCCATTAGCCTACCGTATTCACCTTTTACTAATGGTTTCTTAATGCCATGTTTTGCACAGATCAGATTTTTCTGCAGCACAATCAGACTTAAAAAGACAACAAATAACGGCATTGCTTAAGCTCCAGAGATACTTCCCCCCCCTTTCCAGACTCAAAGACCTATTAATAAACCTAGTGCTACATTGCGAAAATTTAGTGACCATTAACAAGATTAGAAGGTGCTTAGCTGCCAAAACTATTAAGGGTCCTGGAGGTGCAGTAGGATGAGAAAAATATTTCAAATTGTTCCGGATATAAAAAAAAGCTGCATGCTTTCCCCTAAAGCTGAATGGACAACATCTTTTAAAATCATTTATTTCCTTTATATTCTTTACTACCTTCTCCACTGGGGAAGTTCTGTAATATGACTGTATGTCAAGGAAAAGAAATCACAAATTATGAGCCTTGGAAGGAAAAAAAAATATATTTTAAAAAGAGACTACTCCATAATGCCACTGTAAGGATGCTTACTCATCACCTTTGCAGTATGTTGAACAGGGTGAATAGGACGTGATAAAAGCTAATATTCTTGAATGTCGTGTCATCAAACCGAAAGGCAGCCTTTTCTGTTACAATACTGTAGAGAAGCAGAGATACAGGTTAAATCATAATCAATTGGAGAGGCAGATTCGAAGAACATCTTAGCTGCACTTAGTTTGTTGTAAGAAATCATGATTATGTCAATACTTGTATGTTAATAGGATGAGCTTGTCTCTTGACTCTGGATGCTACTAAAAGGAAATAGAAGGGGAAGTGGAATCCAGCTGTGTTTTTTCGGGTAAGCCATCTTTCTTTTTGTGAATGCTTTGGGGCAAAGATGTGGGGGAAAAAAATCCTTTGTTCCTATTTGCAGATAGTCCTCGATTCAGGACAGTGCATTTAGACACCATTCAAAGTTATAACAGCACTGGAAAAAAAGTGACTTACGGCCGTTTTTCACACTTAACAACCACCGCAGCCTTCCCGTGGTCATGGGATCTACATTCGGATGCTTGATTACTGACTCATATTAATGACGGTTGCGGCGTCCCGGGGTCACGCGATCGGCTTTTGCGGCCCTTCTGACAAGCAAAGTCAATGGAGAAGCCAGATTCACTCAACCGCTGTGTTGCTAACTCAACAACTGCGGAGATTGACTTGACCAATGGGGCAAGAAAAGTCGTAAAATGGGTCAAAAACTCACTTAACAAATTTCTCACTTAGCAACATAAATTCTGGGCTCCGTTGTGGTCGTAAGCTGCGGACTACCTGTATTTAGTTAGTTAGTTAGTTAGTTAGTTAGTTAGTTAGTTAGTTAGTTAGTTAGTTGTATTTGCCATTTTGAAACCACCCACTTCCCTCAAAGAGGAACTCTGGACAGTATACAATGAAATATTAAGGTATAAAACAGTACCTGACATTCAAATGTTAAGAGTTAAAAGTTTAGAATTAATTTTTTTTTAAAAAGTTATAAAAAAAAGGTTAAGGAGGCAGTTAGCTGGCAAAGGCAAAAGGGGGGGAGTCTCTTATGGCACCAACCAACCCCACGGCTTCATGCTCCTTTGGGCTCCCAGCACAAGGCCTCAGAGCCATGTTTTGACCCCTTTTTGGAAGATCAGGAGAATGGGGGGGACCACCTCACCTTCTGGGGGAGCCAATATTCCAGCTTACGACCACAATTTCTTCCTGGACCCCACAGTCGGAGTTCTTTAACTGATCAGGTCTGCAACATAGCCCATCATCAGTGGAACGACTTGCCTCCAGAAGTTGTGAATTCTCCAAAAACTGGAAGTTTTTAAGTTTTTAAGAAGAGATCGGTCAACCATTTGTCTGAAATGGTATAGGGTTTCCTGCCTGAGCAGGAGGTTGGACTAGAAGACCTCCAAGGTCCCTTTCATATTTCTATTCTATTCTATTCTATTCTATTCTATTCTATTCTATTCTATTCTATTCTATTCTATTCTATTCTATTCTATTCTATTCTATTCTATTCTATTCTATTCTATTCCATTCCATTCCATTCCATTCCACTCCACTCCACTCCACTCCACTCCACCCCACCCCACCCCACCCCACCCCACCCCACTCCATTCCATTCCATTCTATTCTATTCTATTCCCCATCCTGAAGGCAGGACAAGAAGCAACGTCTGGAAATTAATCAAGGAGAGAAGCTACCTAGAACTAAGGAGAAATGTCCTGACTGTTAGAACAATTAAGCACTGGAAAAACTTGCCTCCAGAAGTTGTAGGTGCTCCATCACTGGAGGTTTTTAAGAAGAGATTGCACAATCCTTTGTCTGAAATGGTATAGGGATTCCTGCCTGAGCAGGGGGTTGGACTAGAAGACCTCCAAGCTTTCTTCCAACTCTGTTATTCTGTTTTTCTCTCATTCTGTTATACCTTCCCTGTCTGATCGAGTGGGATGGGCTGATGTAATAGCACAAAGCTGATTCATTATCCTAGAAACATTAAAGACAGTTCACAATTATCAACCCAGGATCTATAATACCTTCCAATGGCAGTTAGCTTCCTTCCATGCTAATAAAATTGAATTCCCATGATTTTTAAGTAGCTTATTTTTTTTAATATCTCATTGATGGAATCTTCACTTTCTTTAACTTTTTAAACTTTGTTGTTGTTTTTTTTAAATCTGTTTTTCAACTTCTGTTTCTTTGGTTTTTATTTGTAACTGTCCAGATGGGCGATATAGAAATTTGATGGATGGATGGATGGATGGATGGATGGATGGATGGATGGATGGATGGATGGATGGATGGATGGATGGATGGATGGATGGATGGATGGATGGATGGATGGATGAATGAATGAATGAATGAATGAATGAGGGACATTTGTCTAGACCAGGGGTGTCAATCTCGCAACATTACATGATGTGTTGCGGCTTTTTTTCCATTGCCGGCAATGTGGGTGCGGTTTCGGCATGACGCATCCAGCCCGCGGGCCGGCAGTTTGACACCCCTGGTCTAGACATTTGGAAGTCTTTATTTGAGCCATGTCATCATCACCATTAGTACATCAAAAGATCCTTAGGTCTTTTCTGATCAAGCATTATTCATTACATAGTGAATGCTATCTGATAGGAGAGGCCCATGATCTGGGACCGTAGTGTCAATCATTTAAGTCTCAACATCTTTTTTGCAATGCGGTGACCAAAACTGGATGCAGTGTTCCAGGTGTGGTCTCACTAAGCTTTTATAAAGCGGTGCTAAATACTTCACCTGGTTTTGATTCTATGCCTCTGTTTACACAACTAAGGATTGTATTAGCTCTTGCTGAGTCGCGCTCAACTCAGAACAAAAAAGTTAAGAGCTATTGCTACATGAGACTGTTTGGCATTTTTACCTGTGAAAGACCTTGCGTTAAATGCATTAAATTGGTTTCGGATTGATGGATAGTGGAGATCCAGTAAACACTGGAGAAAGAAAATAATCCTGATGAATAACCTTTTTCACTTTTTTTAAAAAAAATACCCTCTCCAGAGCTCCTGAAAATTTATGCTAGGCTTAAACTGACTGTAAAGCCATCTTCACTATCTATTAGTATGAAAGAAGTACCCGGCAATAATGGGCTCTTTTAAGAGTGTTTTGATGAATACTGGTGTCATTTCCACCCTGCCTCCAAGCAATCAGATAAAATGTATGAGCTCCTTAAAAAAAAAGCGTGTAATGTAAATTTGTTTTATCACACTAGGTTGTTCCGTAACACCAAAGGAAAAGTTGTTTGCACTGGGGCATTTCAAAACCAGAAAAAAAAAATGGCAGAGAACTTCTACCAGTGAACCCCAATTTTGAGGCCATCAAATAGATACCCCAACAAATTGGTATTATGGCCGGGCACAAAATACCCAGATACCAGAAGGAAAAGAAAGTTATGGACTATTATCTACCCCTCCTTTTAATTTCTTAAAATACTCAGATGGCAGAAGGAAAAGAAAGTTATGGACTACATCTCCCTCTCCTTTTAATTTCTTAGAATGCTTCTGGATTCTAAAAAGAGTCCAAAGTAGGGATGTGTCATTTTAGGTCAGACTAGTCTGGCTGTTTTGGAGTAATCCATTATGTATATAAAAAAGTAAGCCTTCTAGAACAATAAGGAATAAGCTGAAGAAGCTTCTTGAATAGAAGTGAAATTTCTTCAAAGAAAAAACAAGAAAGTCCAGTTGCCTCTTGAATAAGCACCTTTGGGACAACCAGGACCTGGATAATTGAGAATCTCCATTCTCAGCTATGCACTTTGGAATAAAGAATAAGCTTCCTTAGAATATCACATACAAATATACTGTCCTGGGAAATTTATTTCCAGAAATAAATACATTTATTTCAGTCCAGTACTCAGTAAGCCTTCATGGTTTATCAGCTTCAGCACAACTTCAGTTGTTGTTGTTGTTATTATTTATGTATTTATTATTATGAGCCGTGGTGGCACAGTGGTTAGAATGAAGTACTGCAGGCTACTTTCTGTTGACTGCTATCTGCATGCAGTTCGGCAGTTCGATCCTAACCAGCTCAAGGTTGATTCAGCCTTCCATCTTTCTGAGGTCGGTAAAATGAGGACCCAGATTGTTGGGGGCAAGATGCTCGCATTTGTAAACCGCTCAGAGAAGGCTGCAAGGCACTGTGAAGCGGTGTATAAGTCTAAGTGCTATTGCTATTTAAATATATAGACTGCCCAACTCCAATAGATGTCAGTTACCCAAAAGTCCCTTCCTCAAAGCCATCTCTCATGGGTCTAAATTAAATTGAGATTAATTTAAATAATGTATGAATTATTCTAAACTAAGATAAGTTTCTGATTTCTGCTGCTGACCTCATGTGTGTTGAATACATTTGCTGGTGATGTGGACTTTGAAACTCGTATTTGGAATGGATCTGCTTGGGGATGGTTTTACTGACACTAGATGTCCTTGCTGTACAGAAATCAAGTTAATAATAATAATAAAGTTGGAAGGGACCTTGGAGGTCATCTAGTCCAACCCCCTGCTCAGGCAGGAAACCCTATACCATTTCAGACAAATGGCTGTCCAGTCTCTTCTTAAAAACTTCCAGTGTTGGAGCATTCACCGCTTCTGGAGGCAGTTGTTCCACTGGTTAATTGTTCTAACTGTCAGGAAGTTTCTCCTCAGTTCCAGGTTGCTTCTTTCCTTGACTATTTCCATCCATTACTTCTTGTCCTGCCTCAGGCGCCTTGGAGAATAGCTTGACTCCCTCTTCTTTGTGGCAACCCCTGAGATATTGGAATACTGCTATCATGTCACCCCTAGTCCTTCTTTTCATTAAACTAGACATACCCAATTCCAGCAAACGTTCTTGATATGCTTTAGCCTCCAGTCCCCTAATCATCTTTGTTGCCCTCTCTGCACTCTTTCTAGAGTCTCAACATCTTTTTTACATCGTGGTGACCAAAACTGGATGCAGTATTCCAAGTGTGGCCTTACCAAGGCATTGTAAAGTGGTATTAATACTTCATGTGATCTTGATTCTATCCCTCTGTTAATGCAGCCTAGCACTGTGTTGGCTTTTTGGCACTGCAGCACATGGCTGGCTCATATTTAAGTGATTGTCCACTAGGACTCCGAGATCCCTCTCACAGTTACTACTATTGAGCAAGGTACCCCCCTATACTATACCTGTACATTGGGTTTTTCTTGCCTAAATGTAGAACCTTACTTTTTTTCACCATTGAATTTCATTTTGTTAGATAGCGCCCAATGTTCAAGTCTGTCCAGGTCCTCCTGTATCTTAAGCCTGTCTTCTGGAGTGTTGGCTATTCCTGCCAGCTTGGTGTCATCCGCAAATTTGATGAGTTCCCCATCTATCCCCTCGTCCAAATCGTTGATGAAGATGTTGAAGAGCACTGGCCCCAGAACAGAGCCCTGGGGCACCCCACTTTCTTAAGTTCTTAATGTCTGCCCTTTTTCCCTCTTTTACTCCGCAATGCACACATTCAGAGTCCGTTAAGGGAACAAAGGCATAAAAAAAAAATCCACCAGAATGGATGCAAAATAAATCAGCAATGCAAATCTTATTTATTTGATGTAAAGAACCAACTTCAATTTTTCTCCTTCCCAAACACGGCCAAGTTACCGTATAATCCTGTCCCGTAGACATATTTGTTTATAGTAGAAATTATTAGCATGCGACTGGCGTAAATCCAAGGATTATATCCCACAACACTTGTTTGCAAAGTCTCGAACAGATTTCCATTATTACTGCAGCTGCACTTGGTCGGTATCTTAATCCCAAAAGATGCTCTCTCAATTTCTGGATGCTGATCATACTTGTGGAGTATTTATCGCCAATAGAGAACTTACCAACCAATTTACCAACGGAGTAACGATTTGCCTTTTCTCATCGAGACAGCTAACAATACATTAGGTGAATCCGAGGAAAGCCCTGATGTTCATGTTCACATAAATATTGCACAAAAGATAAAGGCTTCAATGGGCATTTTCCCATAATCAACAAAGGAGATGTAAGACTCATCCTACCTGGAGGCCTATGCACAAATCAACAGGGAGAAACTAGCAAACCTTTTCCATTTTCATATTTATGTTTCTTGCCAAAGAGGATTACAGAATACAGAATAACAGACTTGGAAGGGACCTTGGAGGTCTTCTAGTCCAGGGCTTTTCAACCTTTTTACCGATTGTACCACTTTTAGGATATGGCAATATTCGAGTACCACCTAGCAAGGTGTCAAAAACTTGGTGACAAAAAAAAAACCTGTTCAAAGTTGCAATTGCACTGAAATGACTTGTGACCATTTTTCACACTTATGACCATTGCAGCATGCCCAGGGTCATGTGATTTATATTTGGATGCTTGGCAACTGATTCATATTTATGATGGTCACAGTGTCCCAGGGTCATGTGATCCCCTTTTGCAACCTTTTGACAAGCAAAGTCAATGGCAGGGCTGCTGGTGGCCTTCCCTCCCTCCCTTCCCTCCTCCCTTTTTCCATCCCATCTCCTTCTGAAGGAAGAATTTGAACCCCCCCCCCATATTTTCCCTCTTTCATATATTGATCAAACAAGGAAAGGCCTCCAGAGACAGAAAAGACAAGCTGCTGAGTGAACTAGCTTAAAAAGACACTTCCCCTTTAAGAATTAGCTACTGGCTAGAAAGGAAAGTAAGGAGCCCAGCGGGCACTTAAGGAAGAGAAAAAAATGTAAGTACTGGCTGCCGGCTAAGGCAGCCTCCCCAAATGGCTCCATTCATAAGTAAAATCTGCAGCTCCAGAGGACTCTCTCACTGTAAGTCTTTGCCTGTGCTGGCTCTTTCCCTTCCCCACTACACTTGGCTAGGCAGGGCTGCGTACCACCTGCCACTCACTAATGTACCACAAGTGGTACGTGTACCACAGGTTGAAAAGCCCTGTTCTAGTCCAACCCCCTACTCAAGCAGGAGACCCTATACCATTTCAGACAAATGGTTGTCCAGTTTCTTTTTCAAAGCCTTCAGCGACGATGCACCCACAATCTCTGGAGGCAAATCATTCCACTGATGAATGGTTCTCACTGTCAGGAAATTTCTCCTTAGTTCTAGGTTGTTTCTCTCCTTGATTAGTTTCCATCCATTGTTTCATGTCCTGCCTTCAGGTGCTTTGGAGAATAGGCTGACTCCCTTTTCTTAGTGGCAGCCCCTTTAATATTGGAACACTGCTTTCCTGTCATGTCATGTTACCCTTGGTCCTTCTTTTCTCCAGACTAGCCATTCCCAATTCCTGCAACCGTTCTTCATATGTTTTTAGCCTCCAGCACCTAATCATCTTTGTTGCTCTTCTCTGCATTCTTTCCAAAGTCTCAACATATATATATATATATATTGTGGTGACCAAAGCTGGATGCTGTATTCCACATGTGGTCCTACTAAGGTTTTATAAAGTGATACTAATGCTGTTCATTTTTCCCCCTCTCTTGGTAGATTTTTTCCCTCTTTTTTTCCTCAATACCAATTGCACACAGTATGCTCATCTAATGAAGCCACGTTTTCCTGCAGGGCAATGATTAATGATCCTGTAGAAACCCTTTTGTCTACCTCCTCGTGGCCTTTGCAAGAGCCTGTCAGCACCATCAAACAAAACAGAAGATGCCTATTTTCAATACAATACGATGTAATTTTTGGAAGACGTTTCCCCATCCCCCCGAGAAGGCTATGAAAACAAATGAGCTACCACGATGGGATGGGCTTGAGGTGGAGAGAAATAATCCGGGCACGACTTGATAACGATGCATTTCTGGCTGGTGAAAATTCAATAGGTCCCTTCTGTTATTTGTACTCATTTTTCTATGTCTGTGTTCCTTTGTTTGTTTGTTTGTTTTCAGTCACAAGGAAGATTGACTCCAGTAAGAGTGAATTCTGCAATTGATTTGAACGGTTGCAATATTTTGGATCGCATGATCCAACATAACTGGATTCAACAGACTAAAGACCTTGGGAATATCTTATGGCCCTATATCAGGGGTCCCCAACCTGTTGGCCACGGCCCACTACCAGGCCGCGGCCTACTCGCAACAGAGCCGCGTGATTGGCAGGCCGGCACATGCCCATGTGCACTCAGCCCCACTCACCGCTCACACAAAACCATCCACTCTTCCCTTCCCCTCCCCCCCTCTCCGCACCAGGCCATCAACCTGGAAAGGTTGGGGAACTCTGGCCTACACAATCAGGCTCAGCTCTTGAAACGGAATGTGTGGATGACCTTGGGGAATGAGGAGAAGAGATGCTGCCTCATAGACCATCAGAAAAGAGAGGGAGGAGCCCACAGTGACTTAAGGGTCAGAGAAAGAAACTTAGGAAGGACTCACCCTAATTGACTGACTGGTTAAAAGTGGTGGGAAGAAGTTTGTTTTTCCAGGCTTGCGGTATTGTTAATGTAGCCTTAAAATAAACCAGATTTAGCTCATCTCGTCATGTTTCCTGCCTGGTTATCTGGGAGGGCTAACAAATCTTGGCCCTTTAAACAAGTTTTTGCTTTGTTTATTTTAAGCTGTTTGTTTGTTTTTTGTTTCCCTTGAGCCCGTGCTGACTCACGGCAATTGCCTGAACAAGTCCCTGAAGTTTTCGTGGCAAGAGTTTTCAATAGTGGTTTGTCATTACCTCCTTCTTGGGGCTGAGAGACTGTGACTGGCTCAGGTCACGCAGCTGGCTTTGCATCTAAGCTGAGGCTAAAAATCATCCTGGTTTCTAAACTGTCACCAAATTGGCTCCCCTTTACTTTTTATCGACTTGTAATTCTTCCACATTCCCAATATAATGATATTAAGTCTTCAGCATTTGTATATACAATTACAAATACAGTTATATATATATATATTTCCAACATCCCGGAGTTCATACTTTTATTTAATTGACTTTAAATGTCCACACCTGGGATTCCAATATTTAAACTCATTAAATATATATACATACAGTTAAATATATATATACAGTTAAAAAGGAGTGAGTTTCATATATGCACGAAAGTTCAATTATATATATAATTGAACTTTCGTTCATATATGAAACTCACTCCTTTTTAACTGTTTAAAACAGATATGTCTATAAGTCTATTTCAGCATCTCTTAAAGCAGCAGCAAGAACAACTGCAGACTTTAAAATTCAAATTAAAACCACATAAAATTCCTAAGAATAACATCCCAGATGTTCTTTTTCAACTCATTATTCTTGGTCTTAAGGGATGACTTAATAATATTCTAATTGAATAAAGAGGCACATCATTTGCTTTGCTTAACAGCACATGAACAGCAGGACTATAATTACAAAGTTAGCAAAAACCCTGATACATGGATATGTTCAAAAAAGAGAAATGTTTTATGATGAGTTGGCAATCTTACACACTGAACACAATTGTATGTGCATACGGCAGGGTAGTTTATGAACCTTGTGAAATTATTTTAAGGTAAAGGCATAAAAAGATAATTTTGCCGTCTGTGGAATTTTAGAAGATTTCCAAATGAAGCAATCTGGAATTAAAGAGAAATTTCCTAACAGTGAGAACAATTAACCAGCTGAACAGCTTGCCTTCAGAAGCCTCATCACTGGAGGCTTTTAAGAAGAGACTGGACAATCCTTTGTCTGAAATAGTATAGGGTTTCTTGCTTAAGCAGGGGGTTGGACTAGAAGATCTCAAAGGGTCCTCTGATGCGGCCACTCTTTCCCCCACATCAAGGCATTTCTTAAGATACACTGGGTGTTAAAAATCAATGCCACAGGCATAAATGCTTCTATTCCTATAAAGTAACTGAAGATGCCCCCAAAAACTAGTGAAGTTTATATTCCACATATCCAAAGGGAAGTGAGACATATTCATATCCTCACCTTACTTAGCTGATCATGGATGGCTATTAAATATGTTTGATTTGCTATTATAAGTGTAAGATGATAGAGAACTTGTTTCTACATAGAATGAAAAAAGAGCTGCTAGGAATACATTTCTGACATGACTCTCTGAAGTCAATACGTGATTGATTTCTCATTGCAGCCTTAATTTTGCAATTTCTTCTTCAAGACATTGCCCATCTGTGTTCTATCTGTACAAATGAGAATTTGTGTACATTTTCCAAATGGTCATTTTTCTTCCACTGGGGATCAGGCCGATAGCTTGTGTTGCACTCTTACATTTCCGGGACAAATGTTTCCTATAGCTTTGATCTACTTTGGACCTTGTTAAACGTGCCATGCTGGTTTTTATTTGTTTGTTTGCTGGGTTGTTTTTTTTTAATCAGTCACTCGTAGCTCGGTTTACTTACTAACAACATGGCAGTCTTCCATGGACTGGCTACTACCAATTGCTTTTCTGAATTTTGAAATGTTGATGAATGCTCAATAGAGAACAGCAGTAGCTTATGTGAGGCTCAGCTTCGGCGAGGGAGAGACAGATGACAATATTTGATCAGAGTCTACTGTGTGGGAGGAATCTATATTGCTTCTCTGTCATTCTTCCCATTCTCACTCTTTAATTCAAGCAATACAACACAGGTTTGGCTTGTCATTAATTTTTGAGACTGCATAGTTTTGGGCTGAGGGGGGTAAGTCCTACAAAGAGGTTATGATACAATATAGGCAGCAGATAGATAAATCCAACTGCTTTGGGTGTTGGTGTAGTTGCTGACATCATTAGGATGTCTATGTCTATATATCTATATACCTATATCTATATCTAACACCATCTTAGAAGAGTCATGTTGGCGTAGTGATTAGAATGCAGTATTGCAGGCTAATTCTGCTGACTGCCAGCGCTTCGATTCTGACTGACTCAAGATTGACTCAGCCTTCCATCTTTCTGAGGTTGGTAAAATGAGGACCCAGATTGTTGGGGGCAATAGGCTGCCTCTTTAAACTGCTTAGAGAGGGCTGTTAAGCACTGTGAAGCAGTATATAAGTCTATGTGCTATATATATATTATATCTACACCTACATCTACTGTATATCATCTATAGCTATAGCTATAGCTATATATCATCTGTCAGCTCCAGTTCAAGAGCTGAGCGCCATGTGACAGGGTGAACTCCCATCATTTGCCCCAGCTCCTGCCCTGTTGGAAGGAAAAAAAATTGTTTTGGTTTGTTCTTTCCAGCCAGGGCGATGAGAACAGCGCCGATGAACGAAATGAGGAGTTGTGAAAGCAAGCTGCTGGGAAAGGAGGTTTTATTTTGGAAGCCAGAGACTGCAGTAACAACAGCGTTGGGTTCCGGGTCACCTGACAGTTTGGAAGGGCGAGTGGAATGATTTTTATAACCCTTCTGGACTTTTGTGATTGAGATACTTGGTGGGGTGTTTGATTAGTTTAATAATGTGTCTTTTGGTATTTTGGTTGTCCCTATCTGGTTTTCTGGGTGGTGGATGGGGTCAAGTCCAACCTTGGGGAAGGGAGGAGAATTTAAATCTAGAGGTTTTTTGTGTATACCTAGCTTAATCCTATCAGTTCGGCTTGCCTCAGTGTGAAGTGGGGAAGCCACTTCTTGTTATATTCTTGCAGTTTTGTTTCCCATCAATGGATACCATGTATGCATTTGCAGAATGCTCTTATCCTGTTGCCTGAGGCTACTCCGCTTGGCTGGGAGGCAGGGTTTTTTCTTAGCCTTTAGGAATAATTCTTTCCTTTTCCTTTTCGTGGGGTCATGTACAGGGGGCAGGGGTTATAATTGTTTCTACACTAGCAATCCAAAAAAGCATGAAAATGCAAGTAGATAAATAGGTACCACTTCAGTGGAAAGATAATAGTGTTTTGTGGCATGCACTGCGGCATGATGTCAAGCTGGTCACATGACCCTGGAAACATCTTAAGACAATACTAAAAATGAGCACCACCGCTAGAATAAGACATATCTGGATAGGGGAAGCCTCTACCTTTACCTATATCATACTTAGCTTCATTCTTGTTTTGTTTTTTTACTTAGAATACTCATTGATGAAAGTCAATGGCCTAATATTATTTGTTTTCCTTCTTATATACTCTTTAACTTCAGGAACTGAAAGTATATTAAATGCAGGGCTATACCACTGGATTGTTAAAAAGGGTTGATGAAGAGGTTTCAATTCTTGTCTAATCTGGCTAGGCTTGTTAGTCAAGTAGGCAGAGAGTTGTTGGGATGTAAATATTCCAACTCCTAAACCCTTTTTCCTAAGTGGGTTGTTAAGTGTGTCTCTTTTCTGGTGAACCTGTAAAATGGTCTTAATCTTCTTGGGAACCGACTCGAAAGCAGCAGAAAAAAATGGCGGACAGGTGGTGTCTGAGGCCTCCTTTGGCATAAATGGATTCTTTTACTCCTCTCTCTCAAGCCATCAATCAGATAGAGTATGTGAGGAATCTGAAAAAACAAATATCACTTAATGGCAGGATAGTTTCTTCAAGGAAAGGGATTCCTCGCCTCTCTGTATATACACTAAGTCATTTTATTTTTGGCTTTTGAAAGATTTATTTTTGGCTTTTGAAAGACAGCGGAGCCAGCTGTCAGAGCGAGCGGAGGTGCGAACGATCTCTCCAGCATCTCCAATTGCTTATCCCAGGCTCGTGGGGCTCTTTTGAGCCGAGAGAAGCCTCGTAGGGGCGGCAGAAGGTGTGGGCGACCTGCTGCTCTGTCGTTGGTGGCGACTGACGTCGGGAAGTGGGTGAAACCCAGAACCGAGCGGACCGGGAAGAAGGCGACCAGTAATGGCCGCTGAATGACATGACAGCTGGACGGAGCTAGCGAAGAAACAGCGGAATGACGATGTATCAGATTTGACTTGATTGTTTTTCCTGAAACCTTTGTGAGTAGACTTGGAAGACGCAATTAAAGGGGTTGCAAAGAAACGAAAGCCTGGCAAAAGAATGTTGGAGTAGCGGTGAGCTGGCGGCGAGTGAAAGTGATAAGAAGAGAGGCCGGAAAAGGCCCCATTAGGAGGATGCCAGGAAGCAAGTTATTGAGACTCAGAGTTTTTCTTAAAGGGACAGTGACTTTTTTTTTTTATCTTAATTGTTGCCGAAGATCTGTTTGAGAGTTTTGACTTTTTGGTTTTGATTTTGACCTTGGAGCGGATCGGCTGATGAAAGGTGGCTTCTCTGGGAAGGAACAGTGATTGACAGAAGGAACTGGATTGGGACAATGATTGGCAGTTTCTGAAAGAAGATTGCCAAGAGAAGGGAAACTTAAGAGAGACTGAAGGGAATATTGGACTATTAAACTATAATCCTCACAAGTTAGAACAAAAATTGGGGAAGCTTAAAACTAACATTTGGTACTGTGGTACTAGAACGTGAAATATATTGACAGAGTTATATTTACAGACCACGATAGTGACAAAAAGTGGAAGGAAAAAAAGAGGGAAGTGAAAAGTGGTTATTTTGGAGGAACAGTAAGTTGTGGAAAAGTTTACAAAAAATGGCAAGTAATCCAAATCTGACTAAGATTGGCGGGAAAAAAAAAATACAATACAAAGTTCTAGCCCCATGAGTCAGAAATTGTTAGATGATATGCTTCAAAAGGAGCGTTCTAACTCATTTAAAGACCTTCAGGTAATGATGCAGGCAATGCAGGAAGCCATGTTTAAGAATCATGAGGAAATCAAGAAGGAGTTAGAAGGGGTAAGGAATGATACAGGAGAAATGAAAGAGAAGATTCAGGCAATGGATGGAAGATTTGAAGCCTTCCAACAGCAAATTGTAAAAAATGAACAGAAACTATTGGAAGTAGAACAAAGAATGGATAATGAGGAGAAGAAGGTTGAAGAGATAAATAAAAATCTAACTTTGGCTAACAAAGAATTAGTGACAGCGGTGACGCTAATGGAAGCGGAAAAGGCAGCTCATTATCTCAGATTCCAAAACGGCATTGAGGAGAGAGGGGAAGACCTTCAGGATAAGATGGCAGACCTACTGATGGGAGCTCTTGGGATAAATAAAGAGAAGATGATTGCTGCAATGGACGAGACATATAGGGTGCAGACAAATTATGGGAGAAGATATAATTTGCCTAGAGAAGTTCACGTGAAATTTATAAAAAAGACAATTAGAGATGAAATATTATACAAGACACGTGATGAACAGCTGGAGTACAGAGGGAAACAAATTATAGTGCTAAAACAAATACCTAAAAGAATGAGAGACCTACGGAAGAACTATCAATTTTTGACGTCCAGGTTGCACCAAAGTAATGTGAACTTCAGATGGCTAACACCAGAGGGGATTATCGTGACTTGGCAGGAGAAGAGATTCAGGTTGGATACGTTGGAGAAAGCTGAAGACTTTTATAGACAATACTGTATCTCAGAGGAAGAGCTGGGAGATCATGGAGAAGGAAATGCGATGGTTGAAAAAGGAGAAGGTGAACGAATGATGGATAAAAGAGGGACAGAGCAGGGTATAGAGGAAGTAAAAGGGGGAGGAGGACAAGATGGATTAGGACAACAGGGGAGAAGCCTTGAGGAGTCGAAGGAAATAAGGATTACTCGAAGCACTAAGGCACGACAGAAACAAGTTAATGGGAGAGGAGTATAGGATATGGTCAACGAATATTAGGGGTTTGAATTCACCAGTAAAACGGCGGAAAGTTTTTAGTAAACTTATTAAATTAAATGCGGATGTCATTACATTACAAGAGGTTCATATAAAAAATGATCAAAAGTATCTATTAGAGCAACCTAAATTAGGAAGACTATACATCTCACTAGATGAGAAAAAAAAAAAAGAGGAATTGCACTGTATGTTAGACAGGAGATAGCTTCCAAACAAATCTATAAGGACAAAGAGGGAAGGATCTTGATAGTGGAGGCTAATCTAAACAAAAAAAATATAATAATTGTCGTAGTTTACGCACCAAACGGAGCCCAAGTATCTTTTTTTAAGGATCTACACAGCAAGCTTAGCGACTTAGAGGGAGATGGGTTTTGTATGATTGGAGATTTCAATGCCATAGTAGATAGAACAAAAGACCATAAAAGTAATGGGGCAAGGAAAGGAAACAAAAAAATACTTCCCAGAACTTTTTTTGAGATGTGCACAGACCTTAATTTGCAAGATGCTTGGAGGGAAAGAAATATAGATAAAAGGGAATATACATATTACTCTAATAGACATAACTCGTGGACCAGGATTGATATGTTATGGCTTTCAAAAAAATTAGATTCGGAAATTCAAGGAATTAATATAGAACCTAGTCTTTGGGCGGACCATAATCCTATAAGTTGTTGCTGGAAAGGGCAACGGAGCCGGCCAAGATGGACTCTTCAAAGAGTGATTATTAGAGAAAAAGAGTTTAAGGAAAAGATGGAGAAAGAAATGCACTTTTTCTTTCAAACGAATAAGAATGGGGATACATCTTTGCAGAATACTTGGGATACAGCTAAAGCATACATGAGGGGAGTTGCAATCTCATATATGGCCAAGAGAAATAAGGAAAAAAAACAACACAGGATAAGACTGGAAGAAGAATATAAGCAGGCTGAAACACAATATCAGGGTGACCTAAATAATAAAAGTTTGAAAAGTAAAATGGAATTAATTAAACATAAACTTTGTATAGAAGACTCGGAAAAGTTAGCACAACAACTTAAGGCTGCCAAGCAAAATAATTTTGAATACGCGAATAAACCTGGAAGATGGTTGGCGTATAAACTGAGAAGGCAGAAAGAGAAGCAACAGATTGTTAATTTGCAAGATGAGGAAGGAGAGATTCAACATGATGAGATAATTAAAAGGGGAATTGCTCAAAGATATTATGAAAATTTATATAAGAGGAGTGAGGGACAAAGTGTAGAAAAGATAATAGACTATTTGGAAAAGACAGATACACCGAAGATACCAGAGGAAAAAAAAAAATGTTAAATGAGGAAATAAGTATGATTGAAATAACTACGGCTATAAGTAAACAAAAAATTAATAAAGCGGCCGGCCCAGATGGAATACCAGCGGAATTATATAAAGAACACCAAAATGTACTTAATGAACACCTATTAGAAGTTTTCAATGACGTTTTAACTGAGGCGAAAATACCTAAATCCTGGTTAGAGGCAAATATAATATTAATACCAAAAGAAGATGTAGAAAGAACACAGATACAAAATTATAGGCCTATCTCCCTACTAAACGTCGATTATAAGATCTTCGCATCAATAATGGCAGAGAGATTTAAAAAAATATTTAATTGACTTCATACATAGTGACCAAAATGGTTTCCTCCCAAATAGGCAGACTAAGCGGAATATAAGGACAATTTTAGACATATTGGAATACTACGAATCACATAGCGATTGCCAAATGGCACTCTTATTTTTGGACGCACAGAAGGCATTTGATAATGTTAATTGGCTATTTCTGATCCAACAACTGAAATTGATGGATGTTGGAGAAAATTTTTTAAATGTTATAGCTGCAATATATTCCGAACAGAATGCCCAGATTATAATAAACGGTGAGGCCACCAATAAATTCAATATTCAGAAAGGTACAAGACAAGGGTGTCCTCTCTCGCCATTATTGTTTATATACACATTGGAGATTTTAGCTAGGACTGTAAGGCAAGAAGAGCAAATTAAAGGGCTTGAGATTAAAAAGGGAAAATATAAACTCCAAGCATATGCCGATGATTTAGTATTTATTTTGGAAGATCCCGTGCAATCAGGTCAGAAGCTTTTTGAACTATTGGAGGAATATGGAGAGGTGGCAGGCTTGAAAATAAATAGAAATAAAACAAAGATCATAGCAAAAAATATGACTAACACGCAAAAAGAAAATCTTGGGGAAAAATTAGGAATACAAGTAGTTACTAAAATAAAATATTTGGGCATTGTTATGTCAGCACGTTGCTCATCAATTAGAGAGGATAACTACGGAAAATTAGTTAAACGTATAAAAGTTGACCTAGACCGCTGGAGAAATCTACATCTTTCGTTTCTAGGAAGAATCTCAGCGGTGAAAATGAATATTTTACCCAAAATTATCTTTCTATTCCAAAATATTCCAATCCAATTAGATAAAAAATTCTTTAAAGAGTTGAATAAGTTAACTTTAGATTTTGTGTGGCAAGGAAGGAAGGCGAGGATAAAGCAAAAGTCTCTACAGGATGCTAAAGAGAGAGGGGGATTAGGCTTCCCGGATTGGGAGTTATACTATCAAGCGGCGGCCCTGACGTGGATCAGGGATTGGATAACATTGGAAAATAAAAGATGTTTACTATTAGAGGGGCACGATCTCCAGCAGGGCTGGCATGCCCACCTATGGACAGATAAAAGTAGGAACCATCAATACTTCCTGAGGCATAAAGTCCGGCAAGAACTAATAAAAAGCTGGAATATAGTTAAATGCCAATACTATACAAAACTCCCAGGCTGGTTCTCACCATTAGAAGCAGTTATATACCCCAACCTTTATAGGCAAGATAGGGTTATCATATACAAAGATATCCTGTCAGAGGAAGGATATCTAAAGCAAAGGCAAGAGTTGAGACAACAGGGGATTGCTTTGGAATGGTGGTCTTACCTTCAGATACAAGCAAGATACGTGAAAGACAAGAAAGAATGGGGAATTAATAGACAAGATACGGGGCTTGATAAAATATTATTAGGCCCGGAGAAAAAACAAATCAAAAAAATATATAAATATATGTTAGAATATAAATTATTTGAAGAACAAGTTAAAGAAACAATGGTTACCTGGGCAATAGATTTGGGGCACGCTATAAACCTGGACCAATGGCAGCAAATCTGGGAACGTAATTGCAAAATTACATTGGCAACAACTTATAAGGAAAATCTCTATAAGATGCTCTTTAGATGGCACCTGCCACCGGCTAGGCTCGCAAAAATGTATAGTGGCTACTCACCACTTTGTTGGAAGTGTAAAAGGGAAAAGGGTACTTTTTTTCATGTTTGGTGGGCTTGCAAAGAGGTACAGGTTTATTGGCAGAGGGTTTGGAATTGGATAACAGAAATGACGGGTCAAAAAACTCAATATAAACCAGAGATGCTACTACTTGGCATATTAGAAAAAAATATAAACAAAGATGATATATACCTAATTATTCATGTAATAACGGCGGCAAGAATTTTGTTTGCCCAAAATTGGAAAACAAATGAAGTGCCAAGTGGAGATGCGTTAATAAGGAAAATTTTGTATTGCGCAGAATTGGGTAAGATGACTAAAGAATTAAAAAATCAGGAGGAAACAGAATACTATTTAAGCTGGAATAAATTTTACAAATGGAAGGAAAAAAAAGAAGGAAGGTCATTAGAAGGGATGTAAATAGAGGAAGAAATATCTGAAATGTATAAAGTATGTGTATAATAAGGAATGTTTAGACAAAGATGTATGTCAAAGATGACACACTATGTTCAATGTTTTTTAATCTTTTTTTTTTGTATTCAATAAAAATTATTTTGTAAAAAAAAAAAAAAAATATTTTTTCTGCCAAGTCAGTTATCTGACAGCTTGCAAAAGAAACTTAGAAAATAGCAGTAACTGTGAGAGGGATCTCGGAGTCCTAGTGGACAATCACTTAAATAGGAGCCAGCCGTGTGCTGCAGCTGCCAAAAAGGCCAACCCAGTGTTAGGCTGCATTAACAGAGGGACAGAATCAAGATCACCTGAAGTGTTAATACCACTTTACAAGGCCTTGGTAAGGCCACACTTGGAATACTGCATCCAGTTTTGGTCACCACGATGTAAAAAAGATGTTGAGACTCTAGAAAGAGCACAGAGAAGAGCAACAAAGATGATTAGGGGACTGGAGGCTAAAATATATGAAGAAAAGTTGCTGGAATTGGGTATGTCTAGTTTAATGAAGAGAAGGACGAGGGGGGATATGATAGCAGTCTTCCAATATCTCAGGGGCTGCCCCAAAAAAGAGGGAGTCAAGCTATTCTCCAAAGCACCTGAAGGCAGGACAAGAAGCAATGGATGGAAACTGACCAAAGAGAGAAGCAACCTAGAACTAAGGAGAAACTTCCTGACAGTGAGAACAATTAACCAGTGGAACAACCTGCCTCCAGAAGCGGTGAAAGCTCCAACACTGGAAGTTTTTAAGAAGAGACTGGACAGCCATTTGTCTGAAATGGTATAGGGTTTCCTGCCTGAGCAGGGGATTGGACTAGATGACCTCCAAAATCCCTTCCAACTTTATTATTATTATTATTATTATTATTATTATTATTATTATTATTATTATTATTATTATTATTATTATTATTATTATTATTATTATTATTATTATTATTATTATTATTATTAACAACAACAGCAACAACAACAACAACAAAACAACAACAACAACAACAATAATAATAATAATAATAATAATAATAATAATAATAGATTTGTGGAAATGTCTCGTGAATGTCCCACCAGGATCTGAGTTGTGAATTCTAATGGGGCTTTTCTGCAAGAATACTCCAAGGTGTTGGATGAAGGCAAACATGTTGATGAATACACCCTTCTAATGTCCCAAAGGTGCCTTTCCTAAAGTCAATTGGACTTTCTTCCTTTTTTTTCTCCTTGAAAACCTTTTGCTTCTCATCCCAAAAGCTTCTTCAGTTCACTTCCAAACTGAAGAAGCTTCTTGGATGAGAAGGAAAATGTTTTCAAGGGGAAAAAAAAAACCCAAGAAAGTCCAATTTCCTTTTGGAAAAGCACCTTTGGGATAACCATGACCTGGATGGTTGACAATCTCCATAAACATCCTTTTGATGTGTTACTTCCATCCTCCTGCCTGTGGCGAATCCATACAGCCTCATTGCCCTGGCAGAAGTATGGCCTACTAACCCCTTTCTAGGGGACATATCCACATGGCACGATTGTGCCTGTAATTGTGGTGTTCTGATGCTTCATTAATTGTATGCATTCTGCATGCGTTGATAGCACGCACTGGTTGAGAATTCCTGAAATTGTGATTTCAACATATTTGGAGAGCAGCAGGCTGGGCAAAGTGGTCATAAAAAGAGGACAAGAAACATTATTGTCCCTCTGATTCGGCCCATTATAGAACATAGGGAATATAGATTAGTTATAGCTTAGCTTCAGTGTATTTCGCCACACTATTATCCAAGGACATAATTGTTCTGGATCACTTCCAATGTTAATAGTCAAAAATGAGCTTAAATATTGTTGGGCAACGATTCCATGGTAAAAATTCCACATTATGCCATAAAAGAGATACAACATACTTAACTTTTTATTACCTCGTTAAAAAGATGGTATTTCCTGAGACTGCATAAAATCGCAGCACAAAATTTAAACTATTCAGTGCTGGATAGGCTTATAATATTACTAATGCAAGAGAAACCTGGACTCCGTAAGTTTATATGTCACTTTTGAGCAAAAACAAGCTTTTTTGTGGGTGGAAAAGATTTTTCTCTGCATATGTGTGGATACTCTTCAATCAAAGGATTCACATACCACATAATTAGTTTGACTTTTGACCAGTTCATGAACCTAGCAACTCACAGTGAAATGATACAGGTTTTTTTTTTTAAAAAAAAAATGAGCACAATCTTTCTAGTATCTTCTATTCATATCAGTAGCATCAAAATAAGAATATGTGAATGCAGTCATCTTGTGTATACAATGCACATTATCAGAGTTCATATTTATGAGGATGCACAACCTTTTACAGATCTTGTCTCATAGGAAAAAAAAAATCAAGCAAAAAATATCATTCAGGGATCTTTAAGATAGATGTTTCCATGATGTTTGCAATGTGTTGCGTTGTCCACTTTAAATCTATATTAGTGCAAGTAATATATTTTCTCAAGAGGTTCTAGGGCACAGAAAGGAAACATAAATGCGTGAACAAAGAAGAACCAATACAACGAGGAAGATTGATATTGCATAATTGGCAGCTAAAAGTTCCATATACAGGATGGATGGATGGACGAACGGACGGACAGACAGACAGACAGACAGACAGGCTGGATGAATAGATAGATAGATAGATAGATAGATAGATAGATAGATAGATAGATAGATAGATAGATAGATAGATGGATGGATGGATGGATGGATGGATGGATGGATGGATGGATGGATGGATGGATGGATGGATGGACGGACGGACGGACGGACGGACGGACGGACGGACGGACAAACAGACAGACAAACAGACAGATAGGAGGGAGAGAGGGAGAGATAATGTGTAGCTCACCCGAATAAATTTGGCTGGCTTTCTCTCTCTCTCTCTCTCTCTCTCTCTCTCTCTCTCTCTCAACATGCAGTATATCATTACACTCTAATTATACATGCATAAAGTTTTTTTTTTAAATCACTATGCATTATTTCATTAGTTCAGTCAGTTCAGTTTATTCCGTTGAAAGGAGACTGAAGCAAGAATCATTCCCATTCTCTAAATGTCAGCTTGACTGACGTAAATGCTACCATTTAAGCTTGATTGATGATAGTTGTATTTGAATAATTAGTTCCTGTGCAAATGAAAACAACGTATTCTAATTTAAACTTTTTTTGTTATTGTTTGTGTGAAGATATTGGATTCCACTGTGACTAACAAGATCTACGAAGGAAATGGATACATACTGCACCTTCCTGGTTGAGGGACAAGCTTTCTTCTCAATAGTGAGATCTATAACCGATCAAGAACACGTAGGGATTTTTAATAGCTGAATTTGAAGTCTTTTTCCATGTGAGCAACTGGTCAAAGATAATCACTGCAGAGTCCTTGATGGCTCTTTGAGCTTGGCTGTTTTCTTGCATTGCATTACCAAATCCGTTAACATCATAAGCACCCTGCACAGTTCAATCCTGAGCTACGAATATTCTCTTTCATTGGTAATCAGTCATTCGTCATAAAATTGGATGGTTTGGCGTTAACAATAGAAAACTAACTATATTACTATTCTTTGAGATACATCAAATTCAGTTATACAGGACATTTCAATGCTACCTCTCTCCTAAAAAGAAACTTCTTATTTTACTAAAAAAACAGCAAGAAAGTTTCAACTAGAGGATTGCAGGATGCTTCAAAAGGCTGTTAACTAGGATTCTTTCTCGTCCCACATTGCCAATCTGAGAATGAGTTTAATTTCTTTGCACTCCAGCACAACCTTTCAAAACATAACACAGTTATCTGGTGAAGCAGAACAACTCAAAACATCCATTCACTGTTTCATTTAGTCCTTTAATTCAAAGATGACTAAAAATGACCTTTTGCCTTCCTTTAAAAATGGCCTCTTTAAATAAGCATTAGCGCAAAATTCTAGCCATCGAGGGTCAATTATTTCTAGATTAGGAAGGAATTTATTTCGACCACTCGGGAAATCAGATCCAGTGCATCTGATCCTGCCTGATAAAATCCCAAGATTTGTTTCATTGAAAAGAAAAGGAACAGTTGGCGAAATAGTGTATTTTTAACACAGTCTCACAAGATGGGCTAATTATATCGGATCTGTTTTGTGTGTTGTGGGCACCTTAAGAAAGATGGAGCCAAAACATTCCCTTCTGAACAATCCAAGATCAAAGAATGTCTGAAGCTCATGTTTTCACATTTGTTTGCTGATAACTCCTATCTCGGTTGATGACATTTCTTCATGCATGGTTATTCTTGGTTCTCTTCATGCTTTAGAAACACAGTGAGGAACCTTGAGCTCTATCATTGAACAAAGGGTCGCCCACGATGGGCAGGTCAAAATGGCAACTCATTCCAGTATCCAGTATTCAACTATTCCAGTATTCTAGAAGATCTCCAAGGTCCCTTCCAACTCTATTATTTTATGTTCTATGGATATCCATTTAGCTCTCTAGAAGATTTTAGAAGAATACTGGAATGAGTTGCCATTTGTGACATCATCATCATCATCATCATCATCATCATATTGGAAGGGGCCTTTGAGGTCTTCTAGTCCAACCCCCTGCTCAGGCAGGAAACCCTATACCATTTCAGACATGGCAGTCCAGTCTCTTCTAAAAAAACTTCCAGTGTTGGAGCATTCACAGCTTCTGGAAGCAGGTTGTTCCACTGATTAATTGTTCTAACAGTCAGGAATTTTCTCCTTAGTTCTAGGTTGCTTCTCTCCTTGGATGGAAACTAATCAAGAAGAGAAGCAACCTAGATCTTCTAGTCCAACTCCTTGCTTGAGCAGGAGACCCTATACCATTTCAGATAAATGATTGCCCAGTTTCTTTTTGAAAGCCTCCGGTGAGGGAGAACCCCCAACTTCTAAAGCAGTTCCATCGTTTGATTGCTCTCACAATTAGGAAATTTCTCCTTAGTTCTAGGTTGCTTCTCTCCTTGTTTCCATCCATTGTTTTTCGTCTTACCTTTTGGTGCTTTGGAAAATAGTTTGACCCCCCCCCTCATCTTTGTAGAAGTCCTAACCATAACAAGGTATGTTATATACATAACCCTGTCCATAACAAGGACAATATTGAGATGATGCTAGAATAGATGCCCATGTCAGAAAGCATCTGATGAGCTACTGGAGGAGAGCAGCATGACTAGCAGTGCTGCTTTTTGATGTGTCTGTATTACAGCCAAAATATATTCTGTTCCTGATCTGCCCAAAGACAAAAGAAGTGTTTGATGCTTCAAAGATATGTATACCATTGGTATACATATACCATTGGTATACTGAATGTCATAAAGATGAACCAAGGAATGCTTGGTTGTGTCAGAGCAGGAACGTAAAGACATTCTGAAGTGAAATAGCACTTCGAAGAAGAGGAGCATCAGAACTTCTACAACAGATATGAAAATCATACAAGAGAAAGGACAGCCATCATTACTAAGAAAATGAGTCAAAGTCACCGCTCACATAGAACCCAACTAATTGCTGAATGATGTCAAGTCAAGTACAAGGCAACAAAACCAGTATTCTGGTGACTCCAAAAGTGCTGAAACTTCAAGTACAGAACAAGTAGAAACCAAGCAGTTCTGTAGTGACTTGTTGCAGCAAATGGACACAACATGTCAGAGCGTGCACAGTCTTATTGTGCTGAGATAATCCAGGAGTAAATACAGTAAACAGTGGTCTATATGAAATGGTGGTTTATCTTTCACTATCTACAATATCATACACCAGGAACAATATACATACACATGGTAATACAGCAAATACCAACACAGCAGTTATAGAAGGAAACGGACGAGAGAGAGACACTCCAGCAAAAGCCTTCCCTTTTATACTCAGGCTCTTAAAGAGACACAGACCCTGCCGAGTCATTCCTATCATTGCATCATCCACCTAATATTCCATTACATTATTACATAAGCTGTTTAGCTATTAAATTATTACCCTGACATTTCCCCTGAAATACAATGCTAAGTACACAACTGGAGTGTTCAAATAGGAGGTACAACAGCATAATAACAATAACTTTTATTGTCACTTTGAATGTACACTTATCGGCATACATTAAAATGAAATTTCGTTGCACTACAGCTGTCAAAGGGTCACCACCTCCGCTATACACTAGATAAATATGACAAAAATAAATAAATAAATAAATAAATACAGAATTACGCATATACCCACATATATTATATGACACAGAGAAACAACAGTCAAGTTCGGGTTATGTATTCATGTGCATGGCAAGAAAAACGAACCTGGGATGATGGAAAAATGTGCCTTGATATACAAAATTAAATAAGAGAGATTTTTCAGGTCTCTGTCAAGAAATTCGGTCTTTGCAGCAAATATATTGTCCCAAAATCTAAAAGATTACTCTATACTGGATGGACAAGGCTAACATCAAATTGACCATAAACTCTGTATGCAGAAATTCAGAAGCAAGATCTGATGCTCACTTTGGTTCAGATCATGAAGATCTGCTTGAAAACTAAACTTAAATCCCCAAATCAAGAAGATACAACAGTCCATGTGATTATGCAATGAAGGTCAAAATATAATTAATTTGTCACATGCCCTGCAGCACTCTTTAGAGTGACCTGAAACCTCTTGTGGGGACATGTGGAAGATCAACATCTGTCAGACAAAGTCACTCAAATTTTTCTCAGAGTTGGACCCTAGCCCTGATGAAAAGCCAAGGGAAATCCTTGTTTATCTGGGAAGGGTTGAATCTGTTGAATCTTAGGAAATGGTCCTAAGGGTTGGAGTGTGTCAAGTTTGAAGCACATTTATGCTGTTGCAACCGTTATTGCTTCTTACCTTGCCAACGAACTCGGGGGGAGGGAAGGGAGAAATGGAATGCAGGCTCCAGATATCAAGAAGCCAACCCATGAGAACCAAGGACCAATGGGTGTCTGGAAAACCCCAAAGACATTTTCTCATAACAATATTGTAACATTCTATTGGACAATGTGACCTGCACTAATAGGGGGAGGGAGATTTCCATACTTTTAATATAGCGGTTTGAGCGGGAATTAACCTGAGCTGGTTTTGCTTTCATCTGTGCCAAAACGATTTACTCAATAAAGTTTTGCATTAAGAGATTGGGTCATCTCGGCGGTGCTTACTAAGTTGGATTCATCAGTCGGAACCTTGACATAGTGTTTATTACCTGCTCTTTAGATCCATACCCCACTCCTGGCTTGTTAAAACAACCTGGAGCTTGTCGTTACCATTACAGTGGGAATTAATTCCTCTTTCAGCGAGGTTTCTCTTCCTTTATTTCTTAAAGAGGACTTAGTTCACCCCCTCTACAAGAAGCCATCACTAGATCCCACCATAGTGGACAGCTTTTGTATCACTGTCTAATCCCGGTGCCTGAAAGCTTGAGGGTCAGGTTGGGGGACAATAGGCTTTGTCTGAACCCCGGCAAGACAGAATGGCTTTGGGATTTGGGCCCTACTAATTCTAGGGTGATTGGGTTGGGTGTTTGGCCCTGCTGGAAATACATACAATTTGGAACAAAGTCTCAATGTACTTGGCTCATTCCTCAACTGTGTTGAGGCAGCACAGCGGATTAATGGCTAGATGGGCTGCTGGATGGCCAGACAGATGTCCAGAAGGATGTCCAGAAGGAGGTTGTACAGAGGGACAAAGGACAGACAAACAGATGGGAAGATGAACAAATGAATAGGCAAATAGATGCATGGCAGACAGATGAGCCAACGAATGGACAGATAAAGGGCAGACAGATAGTTAGATGGGCAAATTGACAGAGCAATGGACACTTGGATGTACCAGTGGACAGACGGATGGACAAAAGGCAGCTTCGAATAGCATACAGTCATACAGTTATTCTTGTATGTTTACTTCAAGCTCTGGACCTAATCCATTCCCAATAGCAGCAAGAAGAACACGGGCTATTTTGTCAAGAGATATCAAGAGCTGTTAGTAAAACTAGGCTTCATTTTCTACCCTTGCGTTCTTCCTTTCTCCTTCTTTAAATGCTTCTGCCGTTGCAAATGTGTTCATTTTCCAAAAGCTGGTGAGGGAGGGCAGGGGGAAAACAGATAGATAAATAAGGATACAAGAAGTATGATGCATAAGAACAAGCCTGTTCTCATGCCATCTGAAGTCAAATTAGCACACAGAGCTTTGAAATGACTCTTCTCTGAACCGGATCCTCTACGCTCAGATGGGGGAAATGGTTATGGTAGAGAACATTACTGGAATTAAATCTTTTAGACTTCAGAGTGCTCTCTTTCCCTAAGGCAACTGTTGTCAGAAAAAACGGGATCCATTTGTACATTGTTGACGGGTGACACATATTGTGGTCCCATTTATTCTGTGTACTTAAATTGCTTCTTTCGCTGAAGGCAGTCATTAAAACGAGAGTTCATTAAAATATGCCATTTTGTCTCACATCTCTTTGTTGTCACGTAACAAACTCCTCGCTTGTTGGAAAACAAAAGACTTTTGGACAAAACTTTACTGAATAATAGCCTCGGAAAGGTCTCAGAGAAAGTGGAAGTGTGTAATAAAGACCATAAAGTCAAGTTGAGAGATAATGATTGCTCCTACCTATTGTATTTTTTAGTGCTGGAGCTAAAATGCTGAAACTCGGTGGATGGGGGGGGATCATGGAAATATGGACATGTTAAGCTAAATAAGAAGGGAGATAGTCCTTGAGGACGGGCCCAAGGACAAATAGAAAAATAGAATAATAGAGTTGGAAGGGGCCTCAGAGGTCTCCTAGTCCAAAACCCTGCTTGAGCAGGAGATCCTATACCATTTCAGACAAATGGTTGTCCAGTCTCTTTCTGAAAGCCTTCAACTACTGAAAGCAAGTTATTCCATTGGTTGATTGCTCTCACCAAATGCTCTTAATTTTCACCTTCGTTCTAGGTTACTTCTCTCCTTGGTTAGTTTCCAGCCATTATTTCTTGCTTGTTGGTGCTTTGGACCAATTTGACCCCCTTGTCTTTGCAGGAACTCCTCAAATATTGGAACAGTACTATCATGCCCCCCCTCCCAGTCCTTCTTTTCATTAGACTAGACCAGGGGTAGGCAACCTTGGCTCTTTTATGATTCGTGGACTTCAACTCCCAGAATTCCTGAGCCAGCCATGCTGAGGGGAAAGGGAGAGGTTTCCAAGCTGAGCCATGCTGGCTCAGGAATTCTGGGAGTTGAAGTCCACGAGTCATAAAAGGGCCAAGGTTGCCTACCCCTGGACTAGACATACCCAATTCCGTTCTTTGTACATCTCCAACCCAGAACAATAAATCTACTCCCTCCAGGAAGAAGGAGTAGATTTATTGTCCAGAGCTCTCGTGGATGGGACAAGAATGACTGGGTGGAAATTTTATGGAAGGAAAACCAAACTGGTCATCAGGAGGAATTTTCTGACGTTGAGAATGATTGAAAAGAGGAACAGTCTCCCTTCTGTGACAACTGTGAAAACTTTATCCCGGGACATTTTCACGCAAAGATGGTCAAGCCTGGGACGGTATGAGTTTTCTGCTTTCAGCAGAAATTAGGCCATAAGACCCCCAGGGTCTTTTCCAATGCTGCCATTCTTTGTTTTTATGAATTATTTGAAAATAACAACGTAGGCAAAATGCTTCGGGATACTGAACCAGCCTGTCAATCCTTGCACAAACTCACTTCTGCTTTCAATCATAAGTCAATGTGTCCACATGCACCTAGAATTAAATACAAAAACGCAGCCACCATCCTCCATTACTCCGAGGAACCCGTTTGCTATCAAATCTGGTTCCTTGCACATTATTGTTATAAACCACTGTTGAAGTGCTTTCTCTGCAGAAATTCCAACAAATAACGCAGCATACTTTTGCATGATTATGCAAATTCAAAGTATATTTGAATTTCTTTTCCCCTGGACACTCACCAAAGCATGACCCTTGAATCTTTTAGAAAATGTGGATAGGGATAGGAAAAGGTTATTGATATACTTTTATTTCTTTGGGACTGAGAAATTAAATCTGGAATTAAAACAAAAGGGATGCCCTTCTATTTTGAGCTACTGTTTTTACACCATCCTGGTGAGACAGAGCAGACCTTAATCCTAGTCTTAATCCATACACAATCCAGGGAATATGATTGGGATAGCAATACAGGTAAGTCCTTGGCTTATGACATTCACAGTTGAGCCTGTTAAGTGAATCTTCTGTTGTTAAGTGAAGACATTTGTTAAGTGAGTTTTGTCCCCCCCCCTTTACACCAGTTGTTCAGTGAATCACTGCAGTTTTTAAGTGAATCCGGCTTCCCCATTGACTTTGCTTGTCAAAAGGCCACAAAAGAGGATCACGCGACTCCGGGACACGGCAACCCCTCGTAACTATGAACCAGTTGCCAAGCATCTGAATTTGGATCACAGGACCATGGGGATGCTGCCAAGGTCATAAGTCGCTTCGAATGGTCACTAAACCAACTGTTGTAAGTTGAGGACTAGCTGTCCACACATCCTATGCTGTGTACAGTGTTTTGATCATGTGAATAAGTAAATCATGCCCATCTGCCCGGGCTTGTACAATGTACAAGCATCTTTGGCAGATTATTCAGAAATATATGAAATCTCTCTCAATCTCTCTCTGTCCCCCCTCCCTCTCCCTCTTCCTGTCCTCTTCCTCTCCCTTTCCCTCCCCTCCTTCTTCCTCTCCATCTTTTCCCTCCCTCTCCCTCCCTCTCTCTCTCCCTCTCCCTTCTCTCCCCCCTCTCCCTCTTCCTGTCCTCTTCCTTCCCTCCCTCCCTCTTCCTCTCCTTGCCTTCTCCCTCCCTCTCCCTCCCTTCCTCCCCCCTCTCTCGCTCTCCCTCCCCTCTCTCCCTCTTCCTGTCCTTCCCTCTCCCTCCCTCTTCCTCTCCTTTGCCTTCTCCCTCCCTCTCCCTCCCTCTCCTTCTCCCTCCCTCCCTCTCCCTCTCTCTCTCCCTCTCCCTCTGCAGCCTTTGAGAAAATCTAGTTTACTTTGGGCTAATTTGCTCCCAGGACCAAGGAGTCAGGAATTTGTTGGAATGGATGAAGGTTTTTGAAAGTCAGCTAACAGATTCTGTCCAACAAACAAAATTGACTGAATGTAACTAATTGGCAAGGACAGAAATTCTGTATTAATAACGGTATCAACAAGAAGAACCAAGAAGTAAATTAAAGCACAGAATTCCAGGTGCTGTTTTCACCGAAAGAATGTTTATAGTGCCTCTGATAAATTATCGTGGCAGCCTCGGTGTTCTATTTGCAGTTGAACTTCTCTTTCAGCAAGCATTTGCTCAGATAAAAAAAGGAATGCTTGTAACATCTTGAAAATCCAACATGATCTGCGTGACTCTTGAGTTTTGTTAAAAACACCGCATTTCACCGAACTTGCGCTGAACTTGCTTTGAGACGTAGCCCCCCGGGGTTTGGCAAATCAGTCTCTAGCACCAAGTTTCTAGGACAAAATGATAAACATTTAATAAACAGGAAATCAGCATTAGATCAGGATGTAGTGGGTGCATATTGCTGATATGCATTTGCATCTAAAACAGTAACCGTCAAGGTCTGGAAGATTTCCACAATTGCGGCAAAACCAGACTGACAAAAGGCTTAATGTGCATACAGTGATATGCACTTCTGCTGACTTGCACTCCCGAAGTTCCTCTTCCAGTGATGTGGTGTGACATAAAATAGACAGGGAATGAATTGGTGTGGAAAGACAGCAGTTTTCTAAAGAATTCTTAAAAGATTCGATGTGACTTGTGGACGATATTTACCACGCTAATGAATCCACATGATAATTCCATTCATTATCCTCTGAACATTCTTTTTTTCTTCTTCATTTTTTGCTTCTGAACAACAGAATGTCTCAGATTTTGTATTTCTGACACACAAACATGCATGCAGAAATGCTCACACCAATATGCATGTACTCGTACTGAAAATATATCATTACAAAGATTTATTTCTCTGACTCTTCTACATATAACTTCTGAAATCCCCTCGATGACATTTTCAAGAGATACTATATCTCTTAAGTTTAACACATGCTTCAGTATTTAAGTCAGTCAGTTTATTAGGAGCCCTGGTGGCACAGTGGTTAGAATGCTGTATTGCAGGCAAACTCTGCCCACAGCCTGGAGTTCGATCCTGACCGGCTTAAGGTTGCCTCAGCCTTCCATCCTTCCAAGGTCAGTAAAATGAGGACCCAGATTGTTGGGGGAAGTTGCTGAGATTGTAAACCACCCAGAGAGTGCCGTGAAACACATTGGGGCAGTATATACGTCTAAGTGCTGTTGCTGCTCTTACAGACTTAGACCAGTGTGATCAGTGAACACTTATAAATCTACCTTTAGAAATCAGAAAATAGAACTGAATATGAAGTTTAAATGCATCTATCAAACAACCTAGAATCTGTGAGTAAACAGCAGAAGGAGCCATCTACAGATAGTCCTTGACAACAGTTCATTTAGTGACAACTCGAAGTTACAACGGATAGAATAGAAATTAGAATAGAATAGAATAGAATAGAATAGAATAGAATAGAATAGAATAGAATAGAATAGAATAGAATAGAATAGAATAGAATAGAATAATGGAATGTAGAAGAGAGGAGAGGAGAGGAGAGAAGAGAAGAGAAGAGAAGAGAAGAGAAGAGAAGAGAAGAGAAGAGAAGAGAAGAGAAGAGAAGAGAAGAGAATGGAATGTAGAATAGAATAGAATAGAATAGAATAGAATAGAATAGAATAGAATAGAATAGAATAGAATAGAATAGAATAATGGAATGTAGAAGAGAAGAGAAGAGAGGAGAGAAGAGAAGAGAAGAGAAGAGAAGAGAAGAGAAGAGAAGAGAAGAGAAGAGAAGAGAAGAGAAGAGAAGAGAAGAGAAGAGAAGAGAAGAGAAGAGAATAATGGAATGTAGAATAGAATAGAATAGAATAGAATAGAATAGAATAGAATAGAATAGAATAGAATAGAATAGAATAGAATAGAATAGAATAGGAGGCCTTGGATTTGCCGAATATATTTTAGTTTTTCAAAGAAGAAGAGGATTGGGGCAACTGTCCTGGAGGTAAGATTGAATATTTTAAAATTGTTAGATTGTTAGGGGTTTTGTTAACATTCTGCCTTTCATTGCGTCCTCAACTCTCTCATACTTTAAGAAGGACTTCCTGCAAAAATTGCTTTTGGTAATGAAGTGAAGGAAGACGGTAACCTGCTTTTGGAAAACCTGGTGGGAAAATTCTGCTTTCTCTGGAAAAACCTACCCCAGTGATGGCGAACCTTTTAGAGACTGAGTGCCAAAACTGCAACCCAAAACCCACTTATACATCGTCGAGTGCCGGGTGGGTGTGGCCCATTGGCTGGGTGTGGCCAATTGGGTGGGCGTGGCTGCGGTGGTAATGGCAGACAGGGTGGGACTAAAAAGTTCAACCAATCAATTCCAACTTTGCAAGATCTTTTTTTTTTCCCGCGAGAAATTGAAATTGACTGATTGAACCTTGTTTTTTTTTTTTTTTGCACACGGCGGCGGAGGCCTAAAGCGAAAAGGTTTTATAAAACCCAGCTGTAGGCCTAGGACTGGGGCGATGGCACGCGTGCCCACAGAGAGGGCTCTGAGTGCCGCCTCTGGCACCCGTGCCATAGGTTCGCCACCACTGAACTACCCAATGTCTCTATTCAAAAAAAAAAAAATATTGGTGGAGAATTTTAAAAGAAGAAACTGAATTGTTCTGGTTTAGATTTTATTTTTGTGCCTTCGCATTTTCAGTGTTCTGCTGCAGTACATTTCATAACTTCACTTCGTACTCGCTGACAGGGTGCAAATCCAGAAATAGATAAAAGCCGAACAATTGCCCTCAGACAATATATGTTGGATACAAATATTTATAAGCCTCCTGTTTAGTGCATAATCCTTGCAAAGTGTTTCACATAAAAAAGTATGACATAAAATATTACACAACTGGATAACAATAAAGCCAGACAGCAGTGCACAAAATAATTTAAAACACACATCAAAGCAAAATGTAAGAAATAAACGACTTATCTAGTGTAAGAAAAAATAAATAAAAAACCTTCAAGCAGCTCAGCGGTTTTACAATTAATAGGGATGTGTGTGTCTATGCACACATGCACATGTATAAGCTCACCAAAAAAGCACCCCAATCTTCTTTAATGCTGATTAAAGAATATTAAAAAAATGCTCAGTCTAGTTTTCAGTAAGAAAAAACAAAACAGCATAAGCAAATTGTAAACTCCAAAAACAGGTAGGATTCTGCAGGCTTTTTATTTATTATTATTATTATTATTTTTTAAAGGAGATGTGAGAAGCTGTACTCAGTGGCTACACTTATTGAGACAGCATTATGTTAAGCATTATGTTAAGGTGTCTTACCTGAACACCTTTTCTCAGCATGATGATGGAGTATCCACTCCCACCCCTTGTGGTTAGTCAGGCCCTGTGTCAGGGGTAGGAGAACCAACATGCGGGACATTCGTCCGTTGCTTCGCCTTCGTCGTATCTGGGTCAGGATAGCAGGAGGCGTGGCTATTCTAATTGACTTAGTCTCTGGGCAGGGAGTACGGTCTATAACCTCCGCTTTCAGGACCTCTACCATGTCAGCCAGGGCCGTAGATGAAGAGAGGATAGGGGCCATGGCCTCATCTACAGTTGGGACCTCCAGGAGATCCGCTAGGGAAGGAGCTACACAAAATAACTTTTTATCTAAACTCCCAGGGGAAGGTAAAGTAATTGCTTGACAGTGAGATGAGCAGCATATGAATTTAATAAAATAAGAAAATAACATTTCAAGACCTGCAAAGAAGAGGGGGGGGGTCAACCTATTCTCCAAAGCACCTCAAGGCAGAACAAGAAACAATGAATGGAAACTAATCGAGGAGAGAAGCAACCTGGAACTAAGGAGAAATTTCTTGATGGTGAGAACAATCGATCAGTGGAACAACCTGCCTTTGTGGGTGTTCCATCTGGACGATTGAATCTTCGTTGACATATTGCAAGCCATTTTGGGGAGAAACCCCTGAAGTTGGTTTGGCAAGAGTTGGTACATTCCAATTCTGACTCTGCCTAACTAATTCTGCTCTAACCGATGAAGTTGCTTGGATGAACAACGAAACCTCTCAAGATTAACAAAGTTTGGTCCAGTTGCCATGATTCAACCTTTAAACAACTTTGGCCTGGATGACGTGAGTCTTCACTGACATATCATCTGAATGATTCCTATTATCTTGGATGGTATCTGATAGTCTACTCAATTTGGACAGCTAAATCTATTTGTGCCTCTGCTCTTGTTAGAAATATCACTCATTATCAACCTACACGTTCTAATTACTACTCTTATACTACCCCTTTAAAACAATACCAGAAGAGGCTTTTTGTGTGAGAGATTTTCTCAATTCTCTGCTCTGCTAATGTTACAAATCCATCCACCTAATTGTTTCATTTTGAGAAATGTCCCTTAATGTGTTAGTGGAACACAATTTATCTGGGCACATATCAAAACACGAAGGAAATTAAATAGAATAATAAAAGCCAGTTTGGTGCTGTGGTTAAGGTGGTGGCCTAGAGAGACTGTAACTTTTAGTCCCACATTAGATATGAAAACCAGCTGGGTGACTTTGGATCAATCACTAGGAGACAGTGAGTTCTGGTCCTGCCTTAGCCATAAAAGCTGGGTGACTTTGGAGAATGACCAGTCACTCTTTCCTAGCCCAATCCATCACACAAGGTTGTTGTTGTGGGGAAAATAAGAAGTATTGTGTGTGTTTGCCTCTTTGAGTTATTTATATATAAAAAATAATAATCAAGTTGGAGTACAATTAAATAAATACAGCCATGAATCTCCAGAGGGAGGTGTGGATCCCTAATAACAATAACAAAACACGGGTCTATTACTTGTAGAATTCATTATGCATTTAGTTCTAATGAAGATTGTAAACATGCAAAAACGATGGAGTCCATACATGTATGAAATTTCCTCCAGCTTCCCAACATTAACCAACAATTCTTTCTTTAATTACCACACTTGACAAGTCTCCTAGCTTTTATATATGTGTACCAATTTCCACAGCAAGGGCGGCTTCTTTAAGAATGCAGCATTTTTGACATCTTTCCAGATTCGATTCTGAAGGTAAACATTCCAATTAAAAGTGTGATGCTGTTACATTGCACACAGCGCTCAACACACAATTAGTCAATGGAATATTCCATTCCCCAAAGCTTTAATTGCTAGGGCATAGGCAAAACTTCAAAAGGTGCTCCTTTTCAACAAAGTTTTTGAAAAGCGTTCTCACCCTAAAGCTGTTTCGCAAAACAACACTATGTTTTCCCCTCCCCCTTCTAATAAGTTTCACTTCTTTTTAATCCAAGCAGTTCATCCGACATTTTGGGTTACCCAACAAACTTTCCGAAATGGGGAGAACAGTGTTGAGAGCAGAAGAAATGGCCTTGAGGAAGAGGGTAGAAGAGACACCACCAAGGTAACGTCAAACAAAGGAGCAAGAATGTAGAATTGTATTTAATCCTCGTGAAGATAAAGGGAAGGAGGGTGAAGATGCATTCAAATCGGCAAGATCCTGTTACTATAGCACTAGCCCTTAGACTTGTATACTGCTTCATAGTGCTTTACAGCCCTCTCTAAGCGGTTTACAGAGTCAGCCTATGGCCCCCAACAATCTGGGTCCTCATTTGACCGACCTCGGAAGGATGGAAGGCTGAGTCAACTTTGAGCCGGTCAGGATCGAACTCCTGGAGTGAGCAGTGAGTTAGCCTGCAGTACCTCATTCTAACCACTGTGCCACCACGGCTCTATTGCTTTGATCTATAACAGTGGTGGCGAACCTATGGCACAGGTGCCAGAGGCGGCACTCAGAGCCCTCTCTGTGGGCATGCACGCCGTCGCCCCAGTCCTAGGCCTTCAGCTGGGTTTTATAAAACCTTTTCGCTTTAGGCCTCCACCGCCGTGTGCAAAAAAAAAAAAAGGTTCAATCAGTCAATTTCAACTTCTCGCGGGAAAAAAAAAGATCTTGCAAAGTTGGAATTGATTGATTGAACTTTTTAGTCCCACCCAGTCTCCCATTACCATTGCAGCCACACCCACCCAATTGGCCACGCCCACCCAATTGGCCACGCCCACCCAATTGGCCACACCCACCCGGCACTCAACAATGCATAAGTGGGTTTTGGGTTGCAGTTTGGGCACTCAGTCTCTAAAAGGTTCGCCATCACTGATCTATAAGGTCCGGTCTACTTTGAAGAGCTGATAACACAACCATGAAGTTTCTGGCTAGTGAAAGGGGCTTAAGGATATACGACATACCTAGTGTATATGAATTACACTAACTTCCAACTTCGACTTTACTTTAGCCAAAATGTTACATCTCCAACTCTTATAAATCACAATTCCTGACTGAGATGGCCTACCAAGCATAACTAAAGGACTAAATAACATTATATTGTTAGAGTTGCAATAATCAACTGAAATATATCTACTTGGAGAATGTCTGTCCACTGAATGTATGTCCTCTTTATTTATATGCCAACTTATGGTGAGTGCTCTGGTATGATTCAAACATGCAACTCAGTGTGGGGTTTATCAAAAATGAATGTTGTTTATTTTGAAAAGAGAGACAGGTATATATATGAAGCCTTAAATAGGAACAAAGTGTCATTTGTTAACTAGTATTTCCAGAAGCTGAGTATTTTGCATATAGCCACTATTTTCTGTCTAGAATTACTTTCTAGGGAACGAATTCAACCAAATCAGTTGATCCTCTATTTTTTCTAGTGGAGAGCAAATTGATTGAAACAATTGACACACGTACTAACCACCCAAATAATTACTGTATAAACTTTTTTTAATGACTTCAATGGGTGAAAGTGTTGCCTTAATGTTTGACTTCAAAAAAAAAAAGGGAGTCATGATTTTACTCCAAGTTCTATGTCTGAATGTCCATAAAGCATGAATCAAGTAAAGATTCCCACGAATTGAGCTTTTGATGATTTCCTGAACATGGCCGTGACTTTTTTCTTGGCATCAATTTAGTAACAGTCTCCAACTTCCTTCTTTCAGGAAGTTATTTTTTTTAATATAAAAAAAACATGCTAATTTAGCCTATAGTCCTGGGATTTTCTAATGGTCATCAAACAAAGTACTACCAAATCTTTTTCTATTTAGCTCCCCAAGGTCAGCCAAAAATGTCTAGAGGTTGTGATCTGCTATGTATTATACCTGGACAGACGTGAACACTGGGCACTATCTAACAAAATGAAATTCAATGGTGAAAAAAGTAAGGTTCTACATTTAGGCAAGAAAAACCAAATGTACAGGTATAGTATAGGGGGTACCTTGCTCAATAGTAGTAACTGTGAGAGGGATCTCGGAGTCCTAGTGGGCAATCACTTAAATATGAGCCAGCCGTGTGCTGCAGCTGCCAAAAAAGCCAACACAGTGCTGGGCTGCATTAACAGAGGGATAGAATCAAGATCACGTGAAGTATTAATACCACTTTACAATGCCTTGGTAAGGCCACACTTGGAATATTGCATCCAGTTTTGGTCACCACGATGTAAAAAAGATGTTGAGACTCTAGAAAGAGTGCAGAGAGGGCAACAAAGATGATTAGGGGACGGAGGCTAAGCATATCAGGAACGTTTGCTGGAATTGGGTATGTCTAGTTTAATGGAAAGAAGGACTAGGGGTGACATGATAGCAGTATTCCAATATCTCAGGGGTTGCCACAAAGAAGAGGGAGTCAAGCTATTCTCCAAGGCGCCTGAGGGCAGGACAAGAAGCAATGGATGGAAACTAACCAAGGAGAGAAGCAACCTGGAACTGAGGAGAAACTTCCTGACAGTTAGAACAATTAACCAGTGAACAACCTGCCTCCAGAAGCGGTGAATGCTCCAACACTGGAAGTTTTTAAGAAGAGACTGGACAGCCATTTGTCCGAAATGGTATAGGGTTTCCTGCCTGAGCAGGGGGTTGGACTCGATGACCCCAAGGTCCCTTCCACTTTATTATTATTTATTTATTAGTATTATTATTATTATTATTATTATTATTATTATTATTATTATTATTATTATTATTATTATTATTATTATTATTATTATTATTATTATTATTATCTTTTATTCATTAAACATGAACCTCAGTCAACTGAACATTCAAATTGGCTGGCGCTGATGGTTGACACAGGTTGCTACCAGCATCCTAGGTGTCAACCAGGTACCTTCTTAAAATATAAGATGTTCCGAGTAGCGCAGTTTTTTGTAACATTGCTGGAGTTATTGCAGGAGCTGCAATTTCTTGATGTATTTTGCAAAGTTTTTGGACATAGTTCCCAGTGCCCCGATGACAATGGGTATCTGGCATCTCCTGGTACAGCGATATCAATCAGCTGTACGCTTCGGTTCTCTACAACTGTGATATCCGGCGTATTGTGTTCCAAATGGCGATTATTATTATTATTATTATTATTATTATTATTATTATTATTATTATTATTATTATTATTATTATTATTATTATTATTATTATTATTATTATTATTATTATAGTTCATGAATGTGTCAAGAAATGTCACATTAACCTTAAATTATCTCCAACCACAAATTCTGGCTTTTTTTTTTCAATCATCATGCAGTTAAATTATCACAATAGAGGCTCAAGTCTAGTATTTTCTTTCTACGTTGAAAATATATCAGAAACAAGCAAACAAATGATTCCAAAAAAATCTTCCTTCATATTAGGTTATACAGTGTCTATGAATAATTTGACAATAGACCATAATTTTGTCAAACTATGTCAAGACATAGTCTTTGTTAATCCAAAACAATATTTGTTCTTGGTATGAAAATATATGTTCATTTTGTTCCCATACAATACTCTAAAGAGCTAAATTCAGAGGAATTATATGAATGATATGCCTCCCCCTGGTTTTTAAGCAAGCACAGGTACCCATCCAACGTTTCATTTCCTTCAAGGGTAAACACGCCACAGTCTTTTTAACTGGGTGGTTGTCTTGCAAATTTATTTTAAAGAAAACTAGGAAACGATACATCCTGTTAAAATCATTTAGACATGAAATGACAGTGTTAACACAATAGACTTTAATATACAAGAAGACAATTGGGCTGGTACCTGTACACACGACACACACATATTCTGTGGGGAAATTTTATTTATCATCTATCTATTTATCTATCTATCTATCTATCTATCTATCTATCTATCTATCTATCTATCTATCTATCTATCTATCTATCTATCTATCTATCTATCTATCTATCTATCTATCTATCTATCTATCATCTACCTATCATCTATCATTTATCTGTATATTTATCACTATGTCTTTCTATCCGTCTGTCTATAATCTATCATCTACCTATCATCTATCATTTATCTGTATATTTATCACTATCTCAACTATCAATATCTATATCTATCTATCTATCTATCTATCTATCTATCTATCTATCTATCTATCTATCTATCTATCTATCTATCTCTATCTATCTATATCTATCTATCATCTACCTATCATCTATCATTTATCTGTATATCACTATCTCAATCTATCAATATCTATCTATCTATCTATCTATCTATCTATCTATCTATCTATCTATCTATCTATCTATCTATCTATCTATCATTTACCTATCATCTATCATTTATCTGTATATTTATCACTATATCTATCTATCTGTCTGTGTCTGTCTATTATCTATCATCTACCTATCATCTATCATTTATCTGTATATTTATCACTATATCTATCTGTCTGTCTCTCTGTCTATTATCTATCATCTACCTATCATCTATCATTTATGTATATTTATCTCTATCTATCTATCTATCTATCTATCTATCTATCTATCTATCTATCTATCTATCTATCTATCTATCTATCTATCTATCTATCTATCTATCTATCTATCTATCTATCTATCTATCTATCTATCTATCGAGTTAGAATGTATCTTTTCCTGAGAAATAGTAAGTGATTCAACTTCAAACACATCCAATTTTGGAGAAGGGATGCTGCTTGTAATGGCAAATTTATGATCACCTTTCAACAAATGATGGATCTGTGAACTATATAAAATCCTCAGGGCAATGCATTTCAGCAGACGATAAAGATCTTCCCAGTCTCTGCAATTTACCGGCGTTATTCCTATTGATGCTCAAATTTATACTTGTGATGCATTTGTTTTGAACTGAGTAAAAAAACCTGTGCCTTAAAACACTTTGCTCCTATGCTACGTTAAGCCGACAGAACGGCATCCATATCAAGTTCTGCATAGATTTGTATCTGTTATAGTAGTGCAGATTCTTGGGCTTTGTTGGTTATACCACAGAACAATCAAATCTCTGCAAATGAAGAGCAGGACAAGCTCAGCTATTAAATATATGGGTAAGGGAATATATGGGCAGAGATACACATATTGCAAACTGATACAGCGTTAATAACCAAACGGAGGTTTATTTCTGAATTGCCCTTGTAGGTCAATAAAATAGACACAAAGTCATCTCTATTGCCCTCTGTTAATTTGTTTGCCAGTGTAGGTTTTAATTTTGATCTGTGTCTATATTATCTAAGTTTCCTTTCTACTGCATCTGTTTTATGGTCATTAAAGAAAAGTGGGATAAAAATGATAAAAACATCAGGCACATATGCTGTCTACAAATGCTGTGATTGTGAAATATACTGCAGCAGATTCAAATATAGCATAGCTTCACATGGTGTCATTATAGAAAGGGTTTGGTGTTAAACTGTTATCCTAGAGCTGTTTTTAGCTGAGAACAATTGAGGTCAAATCATGTATTTTTCCCCTAAAGGATCCTTTGCAAGGAAGTTTATTGAACTTTTAAGTGGGAACTTGTGAAATAACTTTGAGATATCTCTTTAATACTGAAGTTTCCAACTTCTTTATTTTTATATATATATATATATATATATATATATATATATATATATATATATATATATATATATATATATATATATATATATATATATATATATATATATATATATATATATATATATATATATTAACAAGGTCTACCTTTTCTAATGACCAATTGCTGAATGGTTGACATGTCCATGAAATGAACAGTTAGAAGAAAACAACACCTCAGTCTTTTCCTGTTCACTGGAATGTCTTAATCATACTGAGAATGCTGAATCTTCAAAATTTTACTTGATAAGACAGAAATGGCATTGAAAGCAGATCTATCAATGACAGACTATGAAAATGACATGGGAAAGATTGTATCACTGGATACAAAGAAACAAAAGCAAATATATGAAAAATTACCACTTTACAATGCCTCGGTAAGGCCACACTTGGAATACTGCATCTAGTTTTGATTGCCACAATGTAAAAAAAAGTTGTTGAGACTCTGGAAAGAGTGCAGACAAGAGCGGCAGAAATAATTAGGACACTGGAGGCTAAAACATAAAGAACGGTTGCAGGAACTGGGTATGTCTAGTTTAATGAAAAGAAGGACTAAGGGGGGGCATGATAGCCGTCTTCCAATATCTCAGGGGTTGCCACAAAGAAGAGGGAGTCAAGCTATTCTCCAAAGCACCTGAAGGCAGGACAAGAAGCAACAGGAAGAGAAGCAACCTAGAACTAAGGAGAAATTTCATGACAGTGAGAATAATCAATCAGTGGAACAACCTGCCTCCAAAGTTGTGAATGCTCCAACACTGGAAGTTTCTAAGAAGAGACTGGACAACCATTTCTCTGAAATGGTATAGGGTTTCCTGCCTGAGCAGGGGGTTGGACTAGAAGACCTCCAAGGTCCCTTCCATCTCTGTTATTCTATTCTATTCTATTCTATTCTATTCTATTCTATTCTATTCTATTCTATTCTATTCTATTCTATTCTATTCTAAATTAATGAATAAAATATTGAACAAGATATAAAGCTTGGCCTTTCTTTCTTAGCAGGAAAAACGGAGGTAAACTCCATTGGATCTGTCTCTGCTGCAGTTATATTGTCAATATTGCATTTCAATTCTATTTATCCTGTTTCAAAAAGAATGTCCTAGAGTTGGAAAGGATACAACAAACATCTTCGAAGTGGATTCTTAGGGCACTGCCACGTCACAATTGCTCCCACTCTCCAATCTTTTAAAAACTATTTGAAGGCAAACCTGTAGCCTTCTTGTGGGCCAAGCTCAAAATACTGAGAACAAGGAACATAAAATCACCATTCCTAAGCTTCTATAGTTTCTAGAGTACCGAAGATCACCTTCCCTGTATTACATATCTCAGCTCCCAAATACAGAGACCATAGAGGAATCAAAGAGGTTTGAAGCTGGTTTCAAACTGGGGTAGAGCTCTTATACGGAAATGCCCTGACATATTTTTTGTATAAGTATTCGTAAGCACTCTATATTTTTCAGGACAGTTTTTCTATAAGGAAAAAGCTAACCAATGTTTTGCAAAGCAGATCACAAGGGTGTTATCCTGGTGGCACAGTGATTAGAATGCGGGATTGCAGGCAAACTCTGCCCACCGCCTAGTGTTCGATCCTGACCGGTTCAAGGTTGACTCTTCTATCCTTCCAAGGTTGGTAAAATGAAGACCCAGATTGTTGGGAGCAACATGCTGATGTTGTAAGCCCCCCCCCCCCAGTGAGTGCTGTAAAGGACTATGGGGTGGTATAAAGGCAAGTGCTGTTGCTATTGTTATTGCTATGTGAGGCAAGTTACATCTCCATTGATCTTTAGGACAGACTGTATCAGCAGTGAAGTGGTTATATACTGGAAATAGATCGATACATAGATTGACAGATTGATGGACAACTCCCTGCAAAAGGGACCTCATTTTAACTTCTGCAACACGGAGAAGATTCAATCTTTACATCTCGCTCCAGCATTTGTCATGTCCGGGAGACAGCTTTTGAAAACAGAGTACTGCATGGCTCAGCAGCAATCCTGGTAGACAGAACTAATTAGCAGGATACACCCCCCCACACAGACACTTTGCTGCCATCATACATTTATCATGGCTGTACCTGCCTTTCTCTATACATCATTGTCTTCCCACTTTGTTTTCTGCTCCATGTGCATTGTAAAAGAGAAAAAAAATGGCCATGGCTTTAAAAAAAAAATTAATGAGTAAGTAGGTCAGATTAAAAGGAAAGGTTAGTTTTAGTTTATGAAAACTAGAACTTGGGACACCCAATGAGGTTGATCAACAGTAATTTCAGAACTGATGAAAGCACCTCTCATGATGCATAACAAACTTACATGGAGAAGAACCACTAGCTCCATGGTGAAGATAGATAGATAGATAGATAGATAGATAGATAGATAGATAGATAGATAGATAGATAGATAGATAGATAGATAGATAGATAGATAGATAGATAGATAGATAGATAGATAGGTAGGTAGATAGGTAGGTAGATAGGTAGATAGGTAGATAGGTAGATAGGTAGATAGGTAGATAGGTAGATAGGTAGAGATAAGAGAAAGATAGAGATAGGTAAGATAGATAGATGATAGACAGACATATAAGATAGAAAGATGATTGATAGATATAGATAGATAGATAAATGATAGACAGATAAGATAGAAAGATAGAGCTAGATAAGATAAATAGATGATAGATAGATAGATAGATAGATAGATAGATAGATAGATAGATAGATAGATAGATAGATAGATAGATAGATAGAGCGAGCTAGATAGATAGATAAAGATAGATAGAGATAGGTAGATAGACAGACAGATAGAAAGATAGATAGATAGATAGATAGATAGATAGATAGATAGATAGATAGATAGATAGATAGATAGATAGATAGATAGATAGATAGATAGATAGATAGATAGATAGATAGATAGAGGCAGATAGACAATGAAAGCAACAATAGGGTGTTCTCAGAAGTTCTGTCTTAACTTAAAAGTTGAAAAGCTCTTCATATTTTATGAACATGTCACACATTTTCTTCATCTGCAGTACAAGAGGCAGACTTTTAAAATGATTTTTTTTTAAATCTTCACAAGTAAAGTTCTCTCTTCTGATGATTCCACCCCCACCTTCAGGATCAAATGACCTTTGATTTTGGGTCTGCAAAAAAAAAAAGAGAGACTTGTGATCAATTCTTAATTATTTCTATGGATAGAGCATATTAACTTTATAATTCTGCAGCCACTTCTGAAATGATGCAATATTGCTCTTTTTCCCTTCAGTCGGTGGGTAAGTGGTCACCCCTACAGGCATCAGGCACAAAGTATCAGGACCATCAAGTTGCAGTTCAGAAGATTTATTGCTCAAGCCTACACACAAGAATCTAATCAACTAAAGTTCAGTACTAAATTGGTGCCAGATAAGGGTCAATGGAATTCAAGAGGGGTTGGTCTTGCACCATTTGTGCCAATGGAATAACTCTAAATTGATGACACTTGGAATACTGCATCCAATTTTGGTCACCATGATGTAAAAAAGAAGTTGAGACTCTAGAAAGAGTGCAGAGAAGAGCAACAAAGATGACCAGGGGACTGGAGGCTAAAACATACCGAAGAATGGTTGCTGGAATTGGGTTTGTCTAGTTTAATGAAGAGAAGGAACAGGGGTGACCCCTTGATAGCAGTGTTCCAATATCTCAGGGGTTGCCAAAAAGAAGAGGATGGAAACTAATCAAGGAGAGAAGCAACCTAGAACTAAGGAGAAATTTCCTGACAGTTAGGACAATTAATCAGTGGAACAACCTGCCTCCAAAAGTTGTGAATACTCCAACACTGGAAGTTTTTAAGAAGAGACTGGACAGCCATTTGTCTGAAATGGTATGGGATTGGACTAGAAGACCTTCAAGGTCCCTTTCAACATCATCGTCATCGTCAATGTTAATGTTAATGTTAATGTTAATATTATTACATATTTAACTCCACCCCCCCCCCAGTTTTGATTGCTCTTCTCCTACATCTGAAGAAGAATTGTCTCTCCTCCCAGTTTCTGCATTTCCAATTTAATTATCTATTTGATTACTTTGAAAAATTAGCTAGCGCCCAAACTGAGGAAGGCATTGGAGAGAGGTATAACTATGGAAAAATATTTTAGCATAAGCATAGGGGGAAAAACTGGCACCTGATCTTTGAAACCTGACTGGTGGAGATTTTGGGGGGCTAAGGTTTTGTCTGGAAAAGACATCTTTGGATAAGATGATTGTGGTTTCCTATAACTGAGTAATTCTGAAAATAGTCAGAACCGTTCTGATCAATATCAGGCAGGTTTTTCACGGGAAGCAAAAGGGTGGAAGCAGAAAGAGACGGAAAATGTACACTAGGCCTTCAGCGAAGTCTCACCTGGTAAAACGATGGATGTGGGCCAACAAAGGATTAAGTCAATGGGAAATTTTCATGAGGTAGCAGCTAACAGAGAGCTGTGGTGGTCGTAGAATGCAGTATTGCAAGCAAGCTCTGCCGACTGTCAGCAGTTCGATCCTAACCGGCTCAAGGTTGAGCTAGCCTTCCATCCTTCCTAGGTCACTAAAATGAGGATTCAGATTGTTGAGGGCAACAGGCTGACTCTGTAAACCATTTAGAAAAGACTGTAAAGCACTATAAAGTGGTAAATAAGTCTAAGTGCTATTGCTATTGCCAAAAGATAAAGGTTTGAGATGGTGTAGGTTCTCCTGCTTAAGCGGGGGGGCTGGACTAGAAGACCTCCAAGGTCCCTTCAAGCTCTCTTCTGTTCAATGATAGTTTCCCAATCAGTTGTGTCCGACTTTAAGGCACAGTCCTCATCTTTGTTTCTTGGCCGCGGGAAGACAAATTCCATGGTCATGTGGCCAGCATGGCTATATGCCAGAGACACACGGAACTCTGTTATCTTCTCACCAAAGTGGTACCTATTAACCTACTCGCATTCGCATGCTTTCAAACTGCTAGGTGAGCGGGAATACTGACTTAGAAATGGATGTAGGATTGGATGGGGATATCAGAATAAGTGACTTTTTCCAGTGCTGTTGTAACTTTGAACAGTCACTAAATGAACTATTGTAAGCCGAGGACTTACAATATTGTAAGTCAGTACATGGTACCATTTTTGGAAATTCTCCAAAATGTTTTAGCATTCCAGAAGTTTGCCAAATAGGAGCAGATGTTCCAGTTGTTGCCCAGTGGAAGCACAGAAACTGCATATTGCCTTATCTCTTCTATAACGAACATCTGAAGGTTATTTAGCAGAGGTATTTTTTAGCCATTTGGATTGTGGCTTTTTGTCTTGCTGGTTTAGCAGGTTTTCAGCTATAATATTGAAATTATTTCACTATTATTTACGTTTAAAAAAATTTTTTTTTTGATGCTTTTCAGATCATCTTTACTGCATTATGTAACCATTGTTACCGTTTTGGTAATCTGCCTCGCGGTTTCTGGAGGAAAGAATTAAAGTATATGTTTTAAATAAATAAAATATGGTTGTTGTTTTTTATTACTAGCATGAGAGGTGTTTAGGTCCCTATATCACATTGACTAGAGTAATACATGCTACCTAAAACTAACTGCTCCTATTAGTAATACTTTCAGTGCTGGAACAATTTTCACTGTCAGGATAAATACTACTTGACTAGTTAAAAATTAAGAGACTTTAATACTATGGAAAGTTAAGTGCAGAGATACACTATCCCATTAGGGGAAATCAATTTCTTGCTGCTTAAGGTAGGAAAAAATAAAAATACACACAGAAGCCAGCACATATTTTCTCCTAGTGAAAATTAATGATTCCTGTTACAGCAAACTTGAAAAGTAAAAGAGAGCTGCTAAAGTATTCAAATCACATTCATCAAATGTGTTCCCCTCCCCGGTGTTTTCCAATAAGTTTACTGAGTTTCAAAAGAATGATAAAATATGAAATCGAGGCGGTGTAAAAGAGGGGAAATTAAGCTGACAAAAGAGAAATACATAAATATATAGAAAGAGGGATTTCTGACTTGCTCATTCTCCGGCCACATACATAATGATGGAAAATAAATAAACAAACAAACAAACAAAGGAGAGGAGAGGAGAGGAGAGGAGAGGAAATGAAAGAAAGAAAGAAAAAAGGAGAAGGAGAAAGAAAAAGAAAGAAAGAAAGAAAGAAAGAAAGAGAAAGAAAGAAAGAAAGAAAGAAAGAAGGAGAGAGGAGAGGAAAGGAAAGGAAAAAAGAAAGAAAGAAGGATGAAAAAGGAAGGAGAAAGAAAAAGAAAGAAAAAAGAAAGAGGAGAGGAAAAGAAAGGAAAGGAAAAAAGAAAAGATGAAAAAGGAAGGAGAAAGAAGAAGAGAGAAAAAGAGAAAGAAAGAAAAAAGAAAAAGAGAAAGAGGAGAGGAGAGGAAAAGAAAGGAAAGGAAAAAAGAAAGAAAAGGATGAAAAAGGAAGGAGAAAAAAGAGAAAAAGAGAAAGAAAGAAAGGAAAGAAAGAAAGAAAGGAGAGGAAAGTAAAGGAAAAAAGAAAGAGGATGAAAAAGGAAGGAGAAAGAAGAGAGAAAAAGAAAGAAAGAAAAAAGGAAGGAAGGAAAAGGAAGGAAAGGAAAAAAGAAAGAAAGAAGGATGAAAAAGGAAGGAGAAAGAAGAAGAGAAAAAGAGAAAGAAAGAAAAAGAAAAAAAGAAAAAGAAAGAAAGAAAGAAAGAAAGAGAAAGAAAGAAAAAGAAAGAAAGAAAGAAAGAAAGAAAGAAAGAAAGAAAGAAAGAAAGAAAGAAAGAAAGAAAGAAAGAAAGAAAGAAAGAAAGAAAGAAAGAAAGAAAGAAAGAAAGAAAGAAAGAAAGAAAGAAAGAAAGAAAAGTTAAGGATTCCTGGAGGATGTCTGCATGCCAGTACATATCTTAAGAGCACTTTTTTTAGTGCTGCTGATAATAAGCTAACAAGTGGAATCAATCTCTGGCAGGTACAATGTTAAAATGAAGAGAATAATTGCCACCAGGATGGTGGAAGAGAACCAGCCCCTGGGGTTTGGGCAGTTAATACCCTGCCAGTGAGTATAATTGGACAGCAGGAGATCCTTGAGATGGAAGATTAATGAGCTTCATTGGCAGATTTCGCCAGAACCCTCTCAGAAGGCGAAGAGCTATAAACTGACACCAGGAAAAAAGCATAAAGGGAAGCAAAGGCCAGGAAAATTGTAATCCTCTGGAGAACAGGCCAAATATTTGATGCTTCGGGCTTTTATTTACCTTTATATTGCTGTTGCAGGAAAGGAAAAAAACGGAGCCCAACGATAAAGCAATCCTTTGGTTTTTAAGGCAACGCTGAGTTCAGATTCAGACACAGAATACGTTTGCTTCTCTAGTGCAAAGTAGGAGTCCTCTAGAAGTTTCCGCCAAAACTGTCAACGAACAGGGCCTGCGGGGAGCTTCTGTTTGAAACATCTGGAGAACAATGCCTTCTCCACTCCTGTCCTTTAATTATGAATAACGTCCGTGAACTTTTGAAAGTTTTGGAAAGGAAGATAACGAGCTCAGGAAAGCCACATTCAAACAAGATGAAAATCACATAGCTTGTCTTTTCCTTTTTTGATGAAGTGCAGCGGCAAGCTTTTCCCGACCCATCACGTCCTCGAGCGTCCTACAAAAGCCTGGGAAAGCTGATTTAGACAATTTTCCTGCCTTTTTTTTTTAAGGAGGGGTGAAATTCTGAGGGCTACAAAAGCAAAAATCCCTTCCTCCTTGCTTTTTGATTTGAGGAGAAGAAAAACCAATGCAGTTTCCCCAAATCTCAGACGATACAGCTCCGGGGTGGCCTGGTGGTTAGAATGCGGTATTGCAAGCTAACTCTGCCGAATGCCAGCAGTTCGATTCTCACCGGCTCAAGATTGACTCGGCCTTCCCTACTTCCGAGGTGGGTAAAACGAGGATCCAAAATTGTTGGGGGCAAGATGCTGATTCGGCAAACCGCTTAGAGAGGGCTGTAAAGCACTGTGAAGCGGTATGCTAGTCTAAGTGCTATTGCTATATTGAGAAGGCTTTTTTTTTTTTTGCCTAGTGAAAATTAATGATCCCTGTTCCAGCAAACTTGAAAAATAAAAGAGAGCTGCTAAAGTACTCAGATCAGTACTCAAATCAAATTGAGATAGATCACAAAGGCAGGACTTTCTAGGGAAATGTCTGAAAAGGTGACGGAACTGATCTGTCCTAACTAAGTCCTAACTAAGCAGGGGCTCTGCCTGGTTAATACTCAGAAGGGAATTCATCCAGGAATTCTAGAGTTCCAGGCTAGACTGGAAACTAAATTAAAAACAAGAATACATCCTAAAATAAACTTAACACTAAAGCACTTCTACATCTCTGCCAGTAAAAATGGCACAGATAGGTTCATGAACTCCTTACAGATCAAACCTGGATAAAGGTGGTTTTTTTTTATTTTTAACCTGCAAACAAATATCCTTCTTAAACCCATGAAGCCTAGTGACCTTATACATCAAGTGACAGTATTTGGAAAGACATCTCATACCTATCCCCCAAAATCGGAGAAGTTTCCTCCCATTGATTTAAATATTTTTTTGTGTTTTCAGACTAAGAACAATCTTTTTCTTTACTTTTGAGGATAGAAAAATAGATCAATCAACAACCACCATATTGGGATTAAGTTTGAACAAAGGTGTCATGGGATATCAACTGGTCTAGTATTTTAACTTTCTTGCACTTACTCAGTTCTTATGTTCTCATAATGTCTTATTTGAGGAATAGTTCTGGACAAGCGCTCTGTTCCCTAATGACCATATCACATCTCAGCAGATCCTATTTTTCCCCACGGAACCTTGGTCCTAGGGCTATAACTAATTGCTTTCTACAAAATATTTAGTGACTGACAGCTTCACCCAGCCGTTACTGAGGCTGATTATTGAGAAAATAGGAGACGACAAAGTAAAAGTGGAATTTTTTGCCTAACCTAAGTTGTCCATATTCCATTCTTTATAAGCCGTAGACAATGCAATATGCTGGGCGTAATTTTCTTATCCTTCATCTTTGGCCTATTCCGCCATTTTTATCATGATAATCTTGATGTATGCTTTCAAAAGGTTGTCTGAGTGAATCTTAGGGGTTTTGAGATGCAGAAATATTTCCAGTCTCAGATGTATATCTTTCTTTGCCTTTTCTTAGAAATATTGAAAGGACTGGCTGGAGATGGTATCTCAGATGTTTCTCCTCCTCCACCACCACCTCCTCCTCCTCCTCCTCCTCCTCCTCTCCTCCTCCTCCTTCTCCTCTCCTTCCTCCTTCTCCTTCTCCTTCTCCTCCTTCTCCTTCTCCTTCTCCTTCTCCTTCTTCTTCTTCTTCTTCTTCTTCTTCTTCTTCTTCTTCTTCTTCTTCTTCTTCTTCTTCTTCTTCTTCTTCTTCTTCTTCTTCTTCTTCTTCTTCTTCTTCTTCTTCTTTTCTCCTCCTCCTCTCAAAATGTCCTCCAAATGTGTCTTGCTGCTTTGCCTTTAATTGCTATCAGTGCTTCTGCTGTCCTTTTTTCTTGAGTTTTAAATTCAGCAGGACCGCTTGTCAGAAGATGTGCTCCTGAATAGCAGAGTGGGGGAAAAAAAATATGGAGAAATTAAGTTGCAGAACAACCCCATTAAACAAAGTGCTCGTCTTGAATGCAAAATATGGGCTTAGTCCAGCTACCAGGGAATGCTAACAATCGTTCATGATATTTGAAGTTGCATTTGATAGGATGGAGAAAGCAATAGATTGAAACATCACAAAAAGTAAGAAGCCTAAGAGAGGGAGGGATAAAGAGGAAATTTCCCTTATCTCTGCAACACAGAGATTTCTTTAATTAACCAGCTGAGAAACAGACACATGGGCGGCCTGTAACGACCCTTTTTCATATCCATCTATTGACATTAAGTTTAGTAGTCAAAACAGTTCTGATGGACAAAGAGGTGATGCTTCCCCTGACAAATCTGGAGAAAACTGTTAGCAGACAGAATTATTGCTGGTGCTACGCAAAGCCAGGCCATTGGATTCTGCTGGAGCATTATTTGTAAAATAAAAGACAGGCGATTCACCTTTACCTTTGGCAACCTCAAATCAGTGCCATTCCGTACCCAGGAAAATTTCACCAAATTCTTGTTTCTTTTGAAAGGGATTTATTACAGAATAACAGAGTTGAAAGGGAACTTGGGGGTCTTCTTGTCTTACCCCCTGCTTAAGCAGGAGACCCTGTACCACAAATGGCTGTCCAGTCTCTTCTTAAAAACCTCCAGTGATGGAGCACTCACAACTACTGAAGGCAAGTCTTTCCACTGATTAATTGTTCTAACTGCCAGGAACTTACTCTTTAGTTCCAGGTTGCTTCTCTCCTTGATTAGTTTCCATCCATTGCTTCTTGTCCTGCCTTCAGGTGTTTTGGAGAATAGGTTGACTCCTTCTTCTTTGTGGCAACCCCTTAGATATTGGAACACTGCTATCATCTCATCCCTAGTCCTTCTCTTCATTAAACTAGATATACCCAGTTCCTGCAACCGTTCTTTACATATTTTAGCCTCCAATCCCCTAATCACCTTTGTTGCTTTTCCATGCACTCTTTCCGGAGTCTCAACATCTTTTTTTTTTATATTGTGGAGACCAAAACTGGATGCAATATTCCAAGTGTGGTCTATACCATTATAAATACCAGTATGAAGTGGTATTAACGTGATCTTGATTCTATCCCTCTGTTAATGCCGCCTAGAACTGTGTTGGCTTTTTTGGCAACTGCAGCACACTCAAATTTAAGCAACTTTCCACTAGGTCTCCAAGATCCTTCTCACAGTTGCTACAATCGAGCCAGGCACCACCCATAGGATACCTGAGCTTCCCATTTAATGACAATGGGGAAGAAAACCAGTGACAACCTGGCAGTATTAGAAATACAAATTGCAGGCAGTTAGCAGAATAAGAGCCAGCCAAACTCAGCAAGCGTCAAGGACCCCTCATACTTCTATCCATAATATGACTCAATTCCCTAAACTACTCCAAATTCATTCTGAAAGTGCTGATTTACGTTTCCCTGTCTCGTATTGAAATGGCTTCTTTTGCTAAGAACTGTCGATATTTTAAGCCTGAGTTAGAATCTTTGTGTTATTCATGGAGGGGAAAAAAAAAAAAAGATGCATCTGAATTTTTATGTGCCTTGTGAAGTGTGGGTAACTTAACTATGCATATTATCCCAGTCTCTCCCCCTCCACCCAGCCTTCTCTTGAGAATTCCTTTCTCAGAACAGCTTGAGTAATAATTTCCCTTTTCGGATAGAATTATTGCTGTATTTGATTTGCACTAAGGTTAAAGGATATTTACCTTTAAAAATGGAGAGAAAATTCACAGAGCAGAAAAACTGAAGGCCCAAGAGGTCATTGCATTGATATTTAAGAGATTTGAGTAAACATTCTCGGTTCCAAGGAAAAACAAATTTGGCTCCAGGAAAACATGGAAATAAATATACCTAACCATCAAACCATGCCAAAGTCTCCTAAGACAACAGCTTCTTCAATGTATGGCTTTAATCACATGCTCCATAAAATTACTGCCATTTCCCAAAAATCAGAATAGGAAAAGTAAGATGTGGTAAATGGTGACTATTATGTGGGTCCTTGGATGTTTCCTTACAGACGTTTCACTACCAAACTAGGTAACCTTATCAGTGTTAGGACGGAGTGGGGTTTGCTCTCTTTTTAGAGATTTGTCCTGTCAATGTTAGTGAGAGTAGTTTCTTGATTAGGCTGTTGTTTATTGTAGTTCACCAACTCAAAGAAACTAACAGTATTCTCTCTCTCTCTCTCTCTCCTCTCTCTCTCTCTCCCTCTCTCTCTCTCTGCCTCTCTCTCTCTCTGTCTCTCTCTCTGCCTCTCTCTCTCTCTGCCTCTCTGCCTCTCTCTCTCTCTCTGTCTCTCTCTCTCTTTCTCTGCCTCTCTCTCTCTGCCTCTCTCTTTCTCTGCCTCTCTCTGCCTCTTTCTCTCTCTCTCTCTCTCTCTCTCTCCCCCATATGGGACTTTCATGATAATGTTGGTAGATTCACTCTCTTATAAATGAGCACAAAATCAACCCTTCGCACTGTAATACTCAGGTTTTACACCTCCTTTTTACCAAGTGCTAAGGAAATCAGGAAATCCAGGCAGTTCAACTGAATATAAAGTTTTATTGTAAGTGTAAGCTCTCTTTAAGAATCTGAACTATTAACGGTAAAAGCATATTGGTGGTAGATAAGAGTCAATGGAATTCAAGGTGGGCTGACTTAGGTCTCTTGCGAGCATGAAGGGATTGGAGACTGCTGACGCATTTGACCCCCCTCCCTTGGGTTCAGCCTGGTCCTCTCCTGCACTTTTGAGTGGCTTTCTCAGAAGAAATAGCAGTACTCGTGGTAAGATGAAAGTTGAAGAAGGGGAAGTTGGTCTGCAGAAAGCTGGTTAAATTGGTCTGTAGCAAGCTTGCTTGACGGGAACAAGCTTTCTACAGTCTTAGCGTAACACTAGACAGATGGCAGTTAAGATCTCCTTGATGCCACCTCAGCATCTTAGTTAACTGCTCGATGTTACTCAAAAGACCTAACAAAAAAAGTTTATTACTCTGCTCTTGTTGTCAGTAAACATATTGATCTACTGTAATCCTCAAAGTTAGCAGCAGCCAACTCGAGGAGAAAATTCAACACCGAGAACTTCAAGAGGCATTGTAAAAATATGAAATTACTTAACAGTTTGAGGCACGTTTTTTTTTTTTTAACCCTGAAATCTGTAGAGCCATTCATTAGGATATAAATTCAGCAATAAATAAATAAATAAATAAAGATCCTACTGGAATCGGGGGGGGAGGGGAAGTTGTTGGATAGCTAATTGGACAGCAGGATGTCTGAAAGGGAGGGAGAGAAAAGAAGAGGTAATCTCTCTTGCTTCTATGGATTATATGATAACTCAGAAGCTTTTAACCTTGCCCACAATGACACACTGAACTGTGCTAAAATATTGCTTGCAGTTAAGCAATGTGAGTCCTTTATTGTTGCGCCAAGCCAAGCTAATACTTAAGAGGAAAAAACAAAAACCTGTGGCAATCTGGCATGAAAAATAGCCACATTTGCAGGAATTTGTTAGCAAGGTCACAACCAAACGAGCTAGTCTGTTCTCATTCAGAAAAGCTTACCTTTTAAGTCCAGAGCAATGCAGGTGAATAACTAACACGTCGTTAGCCTAAGCCTGCATTTATATCAATCATGGCCGAGCAAATTTGATCTCTTTGTCTTTCGGTATTCATGCTGTAAAATGCTACGGAGCACCAACAGGAGGGGAGAGTATTAACAAAAGGCTGGGCGGGGGAGAGGGGGGTGGGAGATGGATTTCAGGCTTTCTCCACCTTTGCAATTAGGGGGAGCATCGTGGGAAGGCAATTGGACTTTGTCCTCTATTTACCTGAAACGCCGTAAGGGGAGACTGAAATCGCTGGGAAGCCGAATAAACGTGCTTTATATTTTGGAATAGAGATGACATAAATGAAAGGAATTTAATGCTGCAGCACGGCTGGGGCTAGAGGAGAATAGAGGAGCATGCAATGTTGCCTGACCTTTTCAGCATGTAAGGCCTTTGAGTGTGGCGTCTTAGCTATGCCCTATTTCTTAGCCAATTGATTTGGAGGGAACATAAGGTGAAAACGAAAGCTTGAAGTTACCGGGATCCTATTTGTGCGGCGGCCTTTCTCTTAGTGGCTGGCTTGGTAACTGTGCATCAGATGCTCACGAATTGGCTTCATTCTACCGAGCTGTTGGATGGGTCCATTATAATGCGAATTCTAGGTGCACCCAAAGTCTGATTAATATCCGTTAGGTTTTGATATGTCCGTGTATCTTTACGTCTCTTTGTGTGGGACAAGCAGAGGCAGGACCTGTGGGTGGAGTCAAAAGAGGAATCAGCCTAGAGCAGTGGTGGCGAACCTATGGCACGCGTGCCAGAGGCGGCACTCAGAGCCCTCTCTGTGGGCACGTGCGCCATGCCCCGGAGATGGCAACCGTCCCTCTTCAACCAGCCGCCCGCTAACTCGCCGAGGTCCCACATGGCCGGATGCATCCCAGCACCCATGCGCTCGCTGGCGTCTGTGTCAGGCAGCAGCCACCCCGGCCCCTGCCTCGCCTTGCCCTGTGACAATGGCACCCCTGCCCTGCCTCGCCTTGCCTCACCTCACCCCACAGGACAAGCCTCCTGCCCACCGCCCCACCTGCCAGAGACCTCCTGGATCTCCCCCAACCCGTCCGGCCCCCACAGGCGTCCCTCACCACAAGCAACATCGAGGTGATCACGCCCACCTTGGCCACACCCACCCAATCTGCCATGACCACCACAGCCACGCCCACCCAGTGGGCCACGCCCACCCTGGCACCCGGCAATAGATAAATGGGTTTTGGGTTGCAGTTTGGGCACTCGGTCTCTAAAAGGTTTGCCATCACTGGCCTAGAGTCACTATGTAGCCACAAGCAAATTAAGTCCAGCCTCCTTTGAATTCCATAGACCCTCATCTAGCCACCCTTATCGACCTCCCTTGAATTCCTGCTCAGCTTAATCTAGCGCTAACCATTAATTGAGTAGACTCCTGTGCATAGGATTTTTGCAATAAATCAGTTTCATTGGACCTTCGGGTGTGGTCTTTTGTGCCTGCCAAAGCTTGCTGGAGAACATTTAGAGATCCTTCTCCTAACCCATTCTTTTTTACTTCTCAAATAATGAGGTGCTTATGAATAATAGCAATATATGCAAAAAGACAATTTAGGACTGAGAAGATGAACAATTGCCGTTCCCACTTTCATTGCTTTACAGGGGTTTGATCAAGAAATCTGACAGGAGAGTCGAGACACCTCATTCTTGCCTTATTGCAGTAGTTAGTCAAGAAAAGATAATGCTCATTGGCTTTTGACCAGTGGAACGACTTCCCTCCAGAAGTCGTGGGTGCTCCATCACTGGAGGTTTTTAAGAAGAGGCTGGACAGCCTCTTGTCTAGAATGGTATAGAGCCTCCTACTTGAGCAGGGGGTTGGACTAGAAGACCTCCAAGGTCCCTTCCAATTCTGTTATTCTGTTTTGAATACTCTTTAGCACCATCATCTCAAATAGTCAAAGGATATTTTTGGGGGTATTAGATGACATTAGGAGATAGTAGGACTGCAAATATTCTGGATTCCAACATATATATTTTTTTTGAAAGATTGGCCTGAATTCTGATATGTGTGCTTGTGTGTGTGTGTGTGCTCGTGTGCACAAGCATGTGCATGCATGTGCACCTCTATGTGTAGACTAGTTTATTTGATCAATGACTAGCAAAAATAAAATTGATCACCCTAAAGAACCAGGTGATTTTATCTGCCCTACCAAAACACGGCTGCAATTGTTGGTCTTTTCAGCCACTATATGAGTTTGTGAAATTATGGTGGCATCATCAGGATAGCGGAATACAGATGGTCCTCGGCTTATGACCACAAGTTTTGAGCCCAAAATTTACATTGCTAAGTGAGACATTTGTTAAGTGAGTTTTGCCCCATTTTATGACCTTTCTTGCCACAGTTGTTAAGTGAATCTCACTTTTTTTTCAGTGTACTCCACTCAGTATCTAGGATGCAGCTGTAGAGGTGGTCAGCAGTATTAAGTATCTGGGGGTGCAGATAACTAACTATCTGAATTGGCCTCTGCACATGTCATCCTTAGTGAAGCGTGCAAACCAGCGGTTGCATTTCCTGTGTCGGATGAGGAGAGCACATCTTTCTCCTTCTGTCCTAGCCACTTTTTACAGAGGCAGGACGGAGAGCGTTTTAACAAACTGCATCACTGTCTGGTTTGGTGGCAGCCGTGCCTCAGATAGAAGGTCCATACAGAGAGTGGTAAGGACAGCTGGGAAGAGTATAGGAAGCTCTCTTCCCGTGATTCAGGATGCTGCTTATAAGCGCTGTGTGCTCAGAGCATTGTTAAAGACCCCACACACTCACTTCATGATCTGTTTCTGTTGCTTCCCTCTGGGAGGAGGTTTAGAAGTATTTCCAGCAGGACTACCAGATTCTGTAACAGCTTTGTTCCCTAGGCCATCCATCTGGTAAACCCCCAAGATTCGTTTTCCTCGCCATATACATGTTTACACCTGAACTAGACTGTGTTGTTTCTCTGTGTCATAGAATATACGTGGGTATATGCATCTTTGTTGTCGTCATCTTTATGTAGTGTATATCGGAGGTGGTGACCCTTTGAGAGCTGCATGCAATGAAATTTCATTTTAATGTATGCCGGTTAGTGTACATTCAGAGTGACCATAAAGTTATTCTAAGTTCTAAGACGGACCTCTTTCAGAGAGGGGATCCTTGTCTAATTCCTTTCTGAGCACTTACTGTGCAAGAGAGAGACTCTAGGGTTTTGCACCTCACTTTTAAGATGCTGTTGGAGCATAATTTCTATATCAGAAAGAGGAAGATAATTGTGTATATATATATATATTTTGTAGATTTTCACGGGTACAGGTATGCAGGTCTTGGCGTATTCAGGTCTTTTCCCATGTAAGATTGAGAGTGTCTTGGCGATGTTTCGACGAGGTCCCACTCGCCATCTTCAAAGCCAACACACCACACATCCCCTCCAGTATTTATAGAAGGACGGCAGCTCCGATCACGCTTTGCTCGCAGAAGCACGAAGCCGAAGACACCAGCCTGAAGATGGTGAGTGGGACCTCGTCGAAACGTCGCCAAGACACTCTCAATCTTACACGGGAAAAGACCCGAATACACCAAGACCTGCATATATATATATATATATATATATATATATATATATATATATATATATATATATATATATATATATATATATGTAGGTCTTTGGTAAGAGAATTCGGGAGAAAACCCGAATTACCAAAGACCTACATACAAAACCGTGAAAACCTCAGAAAACATATATATATATATATATATATATATATCCCAAAGGACATTCTTTGAATTGGAATTGAGTCAAAGGCCACAAAGTCTAGAAAGTCTAGAAAGGCCACAAAGAGGCAGGACTTCTTTTTATGACTGCATTTTTGTGCAAGACGAGGGAGCACCACGATGTGGTCTGCTGATCAGAGCTCCCTTTTACAAATCCTGCCTGCTCATCTTGGGTTACATCCTCTGTCTCTATCCAGTCTTGGGAATTGTGATTTCAACGTTTAGGATATCATTTGCTAACCACATTCCAAAGCTGGGTAGGCCTGGAATCGCACGGATAGTTCTTATGCCCCCTTTTATACAATATTACAGCCAGTCCGATCTGTGAAGATAAATAGGATTGCCAGCAGAGATGCCCACCATCTGGGATTCTTTTTAATTATTTCAGGCAAAATACAATCAACACCTGGAGCCTTGTCCACCTTAAGGGATTCAATCAATCGGGTTACCTCTAGCACAGAGGCAGGGAGACAATTTTGAACTTGGACCAGCTCCATCTCATTTACGTTACTAGCAGGGTCCATGGACAATCCTCTAAAATAGTCCTCCCAGGAACTTGATTTGGAGGTAAGGTGGGTAGCTGTTTTCCTAGCCCTCGAGATAGTTTGCCAGAAGGTGGAAGACTCCCTTTTCCGGACCATTTGAATTAGTTTCTGCCATGACATCAAGTCCAACAACAGATGTTATTCTGAGCTCCTGCCCTTCCAATTTCATGTTACTTTATATTTTAATTACCTTTGCTTCTTTTTAGCTAATTTGCAGTTAAAAGAAGTATACTAGGTTGCAGTAGACTGATTAGATTGACTTATTAGAACTTTTTTTTAAAAAAAATAATCATAACTACTTTGGGTAAGCAGAACGTAAGCATATAAGGAACGGCTGCTGGAATTGAGTATGTTTAGTTTAATGAAGAGAAGGACGAGGGGGGACATGATAGCAGTGTTCCAATATCTCAGGGGCTGCCCCAAAGAAGAGGGAGTCAAGCTATTCTCCAAAGCACCTGAAGGCAGGACAAGAAGCAACGGATGGAAACTAATCAAGGAGAGAAGCAACCTAGAACTAAGGAGAAACTTCCTGACAGCTAGAACAATTAACTAGTGGAACAACCTGCCTCCAGAAGCGGTGAATGCTCCAACACTGGGAGTCTTTAAGAAGAGACTGGACAGCCATTTGTCTGAAATGGTATAGGGTCCCTTCCAACTTTATTATTATTATTATTATTATTATTATTATTATTATTATTATTATTATTATTATTATTATTATTATTATTATTATTATTATTATTATTATTATTATTATTATTATTATTATTATTATCGTGGAAGTATACAGCACGGGTAAAAGATTTTGAGTGGATTTCAACCCCCTTGGGAAAAGAAGGAAACATCATGGTTTCAGCCCAGACTCTCTTCCTTTATCCCAGTCTGCCAAACAACCCAAGATAGAAGAACGCTTTATACAAAAGGGATCTGTAAGGAAAACAATTTCCCTTCCAACTTTTAACAAATTTGCAGCCCTTCAATCACTTGAGTGGGACCTTCAAACAAGAACTGGAAAAACAACAGCTGCTAGATCTTTTGCTATCTGTCAGGGAAGAGCTTAAATGAAAATCTGGATTTTCTCCCGGCCTCTTACTGTGAGTCTCCGGTACAACTTGCTTGGTTCACCTGCTAACCTCAAGGGAAATGAAAATAAGTTTAAAAATAAGATGCAAAATCAGAATACGGAGAGGCGCCCCGCGGGAAAAATTCAACCGAGTTTATGGCAAAGCTATGCCTTCTTATAGCACAAACTGTTGCTTCGTTATTTGAGCATCTGTCAGGTATAAAATATAACCTGGAATTTTTGAAGAAAAAAAAAGACTTTGAGGCTTCTTTACTGCAAAAAAAATAGGAAGCTGGACCTACCACTTGCATTAAGGCTTATGAAGAAACTCTGGCTAAGTCACATATTTTGGATTTGGGTTCTGACACACGACAGGTCATTTCAATTTACAGGGACAAAACTGGACAATAGCCAAATGTCTGTAATATTATTATTATTATTATTATTATTATTATTATTATTATTATTATTATTATTATTATTATTATTATTATTATTATTATTATTATTATTATTATTATTATTATTATTATTATTATTATTATTTCTCATAACAAAAAAATTATCAGGCTGCCCAACTCATTGATGACGACTCCAGGTGACTTACAAAGATAAAACTCCACTACAAAAACCAACAAACCCCCATCCTTCTGCTGATAACAATAAAACAAACTACTTGTTGGGCTCCGTATCACTCTGGGGTCCCCAGGCCCCTTGGCAGAACCAGATCTTCAGGTCCTTGTGAAAGATTGTGAAGGTAGGGGGCCAATCTTATCTCTGTAGGGAAGATGTTCCATCATGGAGCTTCTTCTTTGTCCACCAGGTGGGCCTCTTTAAGAGACACAATCCATAACATTCCCTGGCTCTGAGATCAGGTAGGATATGACTGAGAAAAGACAGTCCTTCAGATTACCTGGTCCCAAGCCATGCAGGGCTTTGAAGGTGACAACCAGCACCTTGAATTGAACCCGGAATTCAAATGCCTGAACAACAGGTTCTCTTATTCGATGCAGGCCTGGGCTTCTGAGGCCTAGAACGGACTTCCAGAAGTGGCATCCATGCACTTCCGGTGGGCCGTTCTAGGCCTGGGAGGCCTCCTCCAGGCCTCTGAGGCCTAGAACAGACTTCCGGAAGTGGCATCCATGCACTTCCGGTGGGCCGTTCTAGGCCTGGGAGGCCTCCTCCAGGCCTCCGAGGCCTAGAACAGACTTCCAGAAGTGGCATCCATGCACTTCTGGTGGGCCATTCTAGGCCTGGGAGGCCTTCTCCAGGCCTCCCAGGCCTAGTCTGGACTTCTGGAAGCCAGCCGGTTCTACGAATGCAGCAAAATTTAGCTACCGGTTCTACCGAACTGGCTGAATCCCACCACTGAATTGAACCCATTGGCAGCCAATGCAGCTCCTGCAGGAGAAGGGATATATGCGCAACTAGACTTATGGACAGCCACATTTTGAACCAATGGAAGCTGCCAGATACTTTTCAAAAGCAGCTCCAGGTAGAGCACATTGTAATAGGGAAGAAAAGAAGCGTTGGATGCTGGGATTCCAGGAGAGCAATTGTAACATTCCTAGGACAGCAATAAACCCTGAATGGTTTCCAAGTGTTCCAAATAGAAAACAAATTCTGTTGTTGGTTTTTAAATGGACTGTAAAAGCTTCTCGTTTTTGCCTCACTTCAATTCTTAAGTTTTGTTTATATCCTATCCCAGGGGTAGGCAACCTTGGCTCTTTTATGACTCGTGGACTTCAACTCCCAGAATTCCTGAGCCAGCATGGCTCAGCTTGGAAACCTCTCCCTTTCCCCTCAGCATGGCTGGCTCAGGAATTCTGGGAGTTGAAGTCCATGAGTCATAAAAGAGCCAAGGTTGCCTACCCCTGTCCTATCCTCATTTTTCTCTTTGTCCTTATGTCTTGGACAATGTTGTATATGTTTCTTTCTTTCTTTTTTTTTTCATCGTGACCTTTATCTCAAGCTTCAGCCTATCTTCGAACAATCCTTTCCTATATTGTCTTCTTTTTTCCTTGGGCCTGTTCTCTATAGGTTTCTATTTGCTAGAAATGAAACGAGGAAAGTCACACTTCTGAGTGTTGTGAGCTCCACACTTCTCTGTGTCATTTTATAAGCTGCTTAATGATGCATCCTGGAGCCTTTCTAGAATTTCAGGTAATTAGGCGGCTCCTTCAATCTTCCTCATTTTGCAAACGGGGGGATATTTCTTGGCTTTGCAATTCAACTATTTCCGTTTTTGCAAGATATAGACAAAGATTTTTGTATTACACAGTCATTTCCCTTTTGTTGTGTGTAATGCACACGATCAGAAACTGGAGACTGGGGTTTATTTAGAGTGGCTGACTCTGTGTTTCCATAACCTTCCTTGAGTTACAATTCTTTCCCTTCCTAACAGGATCTGTTACTTTTCCACGTTTAAAGATTCACATTCTCTGACTGGGGCTTGATTCCCGCAGCCCTTTTTTTTTAAATGGTGTTCTTCCTATCTATCTCGGCAACTTGGTTCCAAACATAAAGTTGCAGAGAAGGCCTCCTAAAATGTTACGAAAATTAAGGTTGTATTATATGCAGTTGCTTATTTGCAGTCTGAGAACAGCATTCTCCATTGTCTGGACTGTTTGAGACTGGCCCTGATGGACACCATTCTTAATAAATAAATGAATGTTAGGCTGTCAGTAGCTTTCTACAGTTAGGATTGCTAATTATACAGAACAACAGAGTTGGAAGTGACATTGGGGGTCTTCTAGCCCAACCCCTTGCTTGAGCAGGAGACCCTATAACCAATCAGGATAAATGATTGTCCAATCTCTTCTTAAAAACCTTCAGTGTTGGAGAACCCACAACTTCTGGAGGCAAGTCATTCTACTGATTGTTCTCACTGTCAAGAATTTTCTCTTCTAGTGTTGAGAAGAAAAAAAAAAAGGTCCAGTTCCAAGCCGGGAATAAAATGGAGGCTGCTTAAGAAAGAAGGTTTATTGATGAGCAGAACCAGTGGTGGGATTCAGCCGGTTCCCACCAGTTCGGCAGAACCGGTAGCTAATTTTTTGTTGCCCAGGCCCAGAATGGACTTCCGGAAGCGGCATCCACAGAGAGAACCAATTGTTCACATATTTGAATCCCACCACTGAGCAGAACCAAGAACAGCATGCAGTTCTGGGACAGCAGACAAAATGGAGTAGGTGGGTTTTTATACCTGCTTAGGGCTTTGTATTTGAGATGCCTGTTCCTGTGCAAGAACATGTCCTTTAATATTCTAATGGCTGTGGCCAGATTCCTATGGGGTCATGTAGGGGTCATGGCTGGCCCTATAGGTAAAAGGAGAAATCCAAATCTTGTCAACTTTTGGCTTGTCTAATTGTGTTGCTTATCTGGAGTCTCTGTTTGCTCTTTGCTTATGAATACAGCGGCCCAATCCTTCTGAATGGACACAAAATCTCCTGAAGACCGGCCTTTTTGCTTGAGGCTTTTTCCTATTGCAGGAAGACTGAAGCTGCTTTCTGCCTTCACTAAGATTTTTTTTTTTTTGTCTCCATTTCTCCTTTAGGGGAAATATTTTATCCTGCCTTTTTTTTTAATATTCCCCAAAATATTTCATTCTCTGGGGGGGGGGGAGGATGATGACTTCCTACACTAGGTTGGATCTCTTTTTAGAATAGAATAGAGCTGGAAGGGATCTTGGAGGTCTTCTAGTCCAGCCCCCTGCTCAAGCAGGAGGACCTATACTATCTCAGACAAGTGACTGTCTAGCCCAGGGGTAGGCAACCTTGGCTCTTTTATGACTCATGGACTTCAACTCCCAGAATTCCTGAGCCAGCCATGCTGAGGGGAAAGGGAGAGGTTTCCAAGCTGAGCCATGCTGGCTCAGGAATTCTGGGAGTTGAAGTCCACAAGTCATAAAAGAGCCAAGGTTGCCTACCCCTGGTCTAGCCTCTTCTTAAAAAAATCTCCAGTGATGGAGCGCCCCCGATCTCTGGAGGCAAGCTGTTCCACTGGTTAATTGTCCTCTCTGTCAGGAGGTTTCTCCTTAATTCCAGGTTGCTTCTCTCTTTGATAAGTTTCCAACTATTGTTTCTTGTCCTGCCCTCTGGTGCTTTGGTGAGCAACCTGACCCCCCTCTGCCTTGTAGCAGCCCCTCAAATACTGAAATACTGCTATCATCTCTCCCCTATTTCTTCTTTTCTTTAGACTAGCCAAATCCAAGTCCTGCAGCCGTCCTTCGTATGTTTTAGTTTCCAGGACTTTGATCGTCTTAGTTGCTCTTCTCTGAATTTTTTCCAAACTCTCAACATCTTTTTTGTGATATGGAGACCAAAAATGGCTGCTGTATTCGAGGTGTGGTCTTACTAGGGTTTTATAAAGCGGTACTAATACTTTGCGTGATCTTGATTCTATGCCTCTGATTATACAACACTGCAGCTTTTTTGGCTGCTGCTGCACACGGCTGGCTCATGGTCAAGTGATCGTCCACTAGGACTCCAAGGTCCCTCTCACAGTTACTGTTTTTTGAGCCAGGTCTCACCCAATCTGTACTTATATCTTTGATCTTTGATAAGCTTCTCTCTGTTACTTCTTGTCTTGCCCTAGCCCAGGGGTAAGCAACCTTGGCTCTTTTATGACTCATGGAGTTCAACTCCCAGAATTCTTGAGCCAGCCATGCTGAGGGGAAAGGGAGAGGTTTCCAAGCTGAGCCATACTGGCTCAGGAATTCTGGGAGTTGAAGTCCACGAGTCATAAAAGAGCCAAGGTTGCCTACCCCTGCCCTAGGTCTAGGAGAAACTCATTTTGAACAACATTCATTTAATAACAAATTGCCTTGCTGGAAGGGACCTTTTAAAACAAACTGATTCAAAAGTACTCTTGGACACCATATTATGAAAATAATTCGAACTATCCACACAACCAGGAGCGACCACCCTGACCTTTAAAAAATCACAGTGGTGACAAGTAAGTTACACTGAACTGTATTCATTAAAAAAAACAAAAAATCAGGGCAGTCCTTGACTTATACCACAACTGAGCCCCAACTTTCCTTTGCTAAGCAAGACAGCTGTTAAGTGAGTTTTGCCCCATTTTACGACCTTCCTTGCCACAGTTGTTAAGTGAATCACTGCCATTGTTAAGTTAGTAACTCGGTCGTAAGCCGAGAACCACCTGTACTTGTCGGAAATATGATCTTGCAAAGACACCTTTCTCCCATTCATATATAAAGGTGCTAAATTAGAGGCATAAAAGTCGTCCTCAATTTACAACAGTTCGTTTAGTAACCATTTGAAGTTACAACGGCACTGAAAAAGTGACTTATGGTCGTTTTTCACACTTACGACCGTTGTAGCATCCCCATTGGTCCCGTGATCAAAATTTGGATGTTTGGCAACTGGTTCGTATTTATGACGATCCCAGCGTCCCGGGGGTCGTGGGATCCCCTTTTGCAGCCTTCTGACAAACAAAGTCAATGGGGGGGGGAATCCAGATCCACTTAACAACCATCTTACCAACTTAAACAACTGCACTGATTCGTTTAACAACTGTGCCAAGAAAGGTCGTAAAATGGGGCAGAATTCACGTAATTCCTATTTTTCGCTTAGGAACAGAAATTTTCGGATTCAGTTGTGCTCATAAGTCGAGAAATAGCTGTAGTTAAGGCATATCCCGATGTTTAATGCCCCTCAGATTCATTAAGCAATGCTAGTTTGAACTATATAACATTAGGTAGCACAAATTACTTGCAATAAAGAATGAGACAGATGCCTTGACTGTGAAAACAAGCTATTTTTAGCAGCCTTCGCTCTCTTAAACTTACAAATTTCTCTCTCTCTCTTTTTTTTAAATTCACCTCTACTTTGGTTCAGTAACCAGAGTTTAGAGCAGCTTTTTTTGTGTGTGTGTGTGTGTATTTCCTAATCAATATAAAGTAATAAAGTTTTTGTTCCCACTAGGCAGAGCTATAATTAAGAAAGCACACAAATACACTGCTAATGTGTCTGAAATCTCTTTTGAGGTCGAGGAGTTTTCATAGATTTTAATCTGGAAGGAGGAAGAATATTGGATAGAAGAGCTGAAGTGCTTTCTGCTAACTTGAAAGAAAGAGAGAGAAAAAGAGGATTCTTGAGCTTTGACTTCTCATACTTGCCGATCAATCATGGGTTGAACAGCTCGAGTCAAGGGTTGTTTTGCTCAGAATGGGGCGAGGGGGGCTAATAACACAAATCTAATTCATAAATAAAATAGATTAGATTCCGAGAGTTCACCTCACATCAGCACAATGTGTCACACCTGAATATCAAGATATCCGAGTGGTAGAACTAGGATTGGGTTGTTGTCGTTGTCGTCGTTGTTGTTATTATTATATTGTTGCATGCTTCTGCCTGACAGATCCGTTCAAAGGTCATGGCTGCTTTGGGGCCTGTGATAATTTCTCATTAAAAACTGCAGGGAAAAATAGAAATAAAAACAAAACGAAACGAAACAAAAAAAGTTATCCCAGGCATTGTTTTAATTTCATTTGGACACAAAAAGGAAAGCCAAACTTCCCCGTTGTTAATACAAACAGCAATTGGGGGGGGGGGGGATGAGCCAAAGGCTGTTATAGAGGAATGATCCAACAAAGATTTTGGATTTTAGCAAAGGAAAGAGTAAGTAGCACCCAAAAGGTATAATGAGGGGTTACAGAGTAGAATAGAATAACAGAGTTGGAAGGGACCTTGGAGGTCTTCTAGTCCAACCCCCTGCTCAGGTAGGAAACCCTATACCATTTCAGACAAATGGTTGTCCAATCTCTTCCTAAAAGCCTCCAGTGATGGACCACCCACAACTTCTGAAGGCAAGCCGTTCCACTGGTTAATTGTTCTCCCTGTCAGGAAATTTCTCCTTAGTTCTAGGTTGCTTCTCTCTTTGATTAGTTTCCATCCGTTGCTTCTTGTCCTGCCTTCAGGTGCTTTGGAGAACAGGTTGACTCCTTCTTCTTTGTGGCAACCCTGATATTGGACCTTCATCAGATACTCCTTATCTATTTTAAATTCTAGTTAGTCTACACGGAACTATCACACCCTACTGGCTGTGCTGGCTGGGGAATTCTGGGAGTTGAAGTCCACATATGTTGAAGTTGCCAAGGTTAGTAAACACTGCATATAATGCTGTACATTAATGTAGGGTATTAGATTTAAAGACTGAATCATGTACTCTAATCACACTGAAGGGTTCTGATTGAATATAATGTGGTGGGAAGGAATATAAGGGAATCTTTCCCCATTTAAGATTATTTTTCTCTAAAGCTTCAGGTAAAGGGATAAAATCCAGATGTATCTGGTACAGTATCTCTCAGAATGTTAATTCTCCCTTTAAGTCCAATGAGGTTAGCCCAGAGGTTTAATTAAGTTTTTTTTCCTTCTAGGCTCTATGAAGATAAGTCATATTTGAATGCAAGATTGCTTTACCTGCAAGGCTCATCTCAACTCTGTGGTCATTTTCATTAATGTCTTGTTTTAAAATCCATCCAAATAGGTTGATTTAAAGAGAAGTCCAGATAGCATCACGTATTGCTGATCAGTGTTTTATTTTGTAAACCCTCTGAACAAACCCCAACCGTAGTGTCAAAATACATTAACCTGACCCAATTTAAATGCCCTATCTATGAATTACGTTTGCAAAATATATTTCTTGTTTCAGAAAGTACTTTTTTTTAATTTTGGTTCAGAGAGAGAGGGGGAGGGAGAGGGAGAGAGAGAGAGAGAGAGAGAGAGAGAGAGAGAGAGAGAGAGAGAGAGATCAACTCAACTGGTTTGGATGCTTCTATGCACAGCAAAAAGAAAATTGTTCAAATCAGCTGGTAAAAGAACAGGTTGATCTGTTTCGATCATTTGAGCCAGATGACCAAAATGCTTTTCCAAGTTGATTTGAACTTTCACATAAAATCGGGTTGCTTTTTCCGAATATACCTGTTAATTTAAGGGTCTCATCAGTTAATAATGAAACTTTTCAAACTTGTTTTGTTAATTCAAAAACTAATAGATGAGTGCTATTAATAATTAATTGTGCTAACAATTATTAACCATGTCACAAAACTTTGGCTCTGTGGAGTCATTTAGTATAAAATAAACAATGCAAAATCAATCAGTCAAAAGAAAATATTTGGCTTTACACGTTCATCCCTTCTCTGACGTTGCATATATAAAGTATTAAAATGGTGGTCTTACTTTTATTTAAATAATGCCACTCATTCATTCCATTAATGTGCACCTTAAGTTAAATATTTAAGCTAAATAGCTTAAGCTAAAATGATACATTTAGTTTCAATTTATTTTCAATTTCGAGTTTTCATTATATAAAAAGCTGATAATAGCTTCGATTGATGGTTAATTATTGGACAATGTAAAACAGGAAAGTTACATTTCAAGGGGGGAAATGGGACGATGTGTTCAAATTTCTCCAACTGAAATATTTTTTTCAGGCCCACCTTTCTACACATTTTTTTTTTTTTAACCGAGGCTGTTCTTTCTCCGTTTATTGAAAGTTCAATAATAAATAGCAGAATCATTCCATTTCTTTACATAGATCTTTGTCACTTATACACATATTCAATTTTTGGCAGAAACCTACGGAACAACAATTGATGACAAAGCTCAACTTGCAAATATTGGAAGGTGGGTGTGGGGGTGCCCCTCTGTTTCCTCAGCTGCATGAGGAAACATTATTGTCTCTAAGAATAGAATTTTAATTTTCCTTTTCCATGGCGGAAGAAAAAGCTTATGAAAGCTTCTGGATAAAGACTTAATACACACAATCTGGTGTAAGAAGCAGGGCTCCAGTTGCCTCCCTAAAGTTTTCTGAGATCCGTGTACACACTCATACACAGTCATAACAGGAATTTGAGGTTTACACTGTGGCACTTCAGCATCTATAAATGTGTTCTTTATTTCTATCTACGCCATACGATCTTTAGGTTCCTCCTTGCATTCCTCACTAGATAGTAAGTGTTTATCCTTAATGCTCTGGTTTGTGTTGACCTTATTTTGGTTCAGATTAGACTACTGCTGACCTGGGTATTTTATGGCCCCTGGATAGATAGATAGATAGATAGATAGATAGATAGATAGATAGATAGATAGATAGATAGATAGATAGATAGATAGATAGATAGATAGATAGATAGATAGATAGATAGATAGATAGATAGATAAAGAGATAGAAGATAGGATAGATAGATAGATAGATAGATAGATAGATAGATAGATAGATAGCTGTATAGATATAGATAGATAGTATAGATAGATAGATAGATGATAGATGGATAGATAGATAGATATGATAGATAGATAGATAGATAGATAGATAGATAGATAGATAGATAGATAGATAGATAGATAGATAGATAGATAGATAGATAGATAGATAGATAGATGATAGATAGATAGATAGATGATAGATAGATAGATAGATAGATAGATAGATAGATAGATAGATAGATAGATAGATAGATAGATAGATAGATAGATAGATAGATAGATAGATAGATAGATAGAATGTTTCCCTTTAAATAACCTATTTTATCAGTGTACCATCATATAGTCCGTAGTACTGGTTCAAGATTTAAAGAACTATAAGATATCAAAGTTTTCTCCACCTCATGGGCCATATTGTACCCTTTGTGAGATCAATCAATCAGAAGGTTTTGCAATTGCAAACGTTTTTTTAGACTTATATACCGCTTCATAGTGCTTTATAGCCCTCTCTGAGCAGTTTACACAGTCAGCATATTGTCTCCCAACATTGGGTCCTCATTTTACTTCCATCCTTCAGAAGGATGGAAGACCGAGTCAACAAAGTCAATGGGGAAACCAGAGTTGCTTAACAATGACCTGATTTTCTTAATGACCATGGTGATTCATTCACAGCCCAAAAAAGAAAAGAAAAAGTGGCAAAATCAAGCATGATTCGCTTAATGCCTAGCTTAATAATGGAAGCTTCGATTGTAGTCATAAGTTGAGGACTACCTATAATACCTTGTGCTTCAAGCTTTTTAGCAAATCATAGCAACTCGTGAACTCCAATAGGAATAAGAATGCAAGTTTGGTCTTCTGGTTAATGCACCAGCCTTAGAAAGAGGGAGACAGTGAGTTCAAGTCCCACCTTAGCCATGAAAGCAAAGCTGGCTGACTTTGGGCCAGTCACTCTCTCTCAGCCAAACCCACCTCACAGGGTTGTTGTTGTTGAGAGGAAAATAGGAGGAAAGTGTGTTGCCATCTCAGCCCAGCCTCCTTGGGTTATTTGTAAAAATAAGAAAGATGGGATATAGAGACGATAATGATAGATAGATAGATAGATAGATAGATAGATAGATAGATAGATAGATAGATAGATAGATAGATAGATAGGTAGATAGGTAGATAGGTAGGTAGGTATAGATAGATAGATAGATAGATAGATAGATAGATAGATAGATAGATAGATAGATAGATAGATAGATAGATAGATGAGAGACAGAGACAAGACAGATAGATAGGATAGATGATAGGTAGGTAGGTAGGTAGGTAGGTAGGTGGGTAGGTAGGTAGAAGATAGATAGATAGATAGATAGATAGATAGATAGATAGATAGATAGATAGATAGATAGATAGATAGATAGATAGATGGATGAGAGACAGAGACAAGACAGATAGGATAGATGATAGGTAGGTAGGTAGGTAGGTAGAAGATAGATAGATAGATAGATAGATAGATAGATAGATAGATAGATAGATAGATAGATAGATAGATAGATAGATAGATAGATAGATAGATGGATGAGAGACAGAGACAAGACAGATAGGATAGATGATTAGGTAGGTAGGTAGGTAGAAGATAGATAGATAGATAGATAGATAGATAGATAGATAGATAGATAGATAGATAGATAGATAGATAGATAGATAGATAGACAGACAGACAGACAGACAGATATATAGATATATAGAATAGAATAGAATAGAATAGAATAGAATAGAATAGATAGATAGATAGATAGATAGATAGATAGATAGATAGATAGATAGATAGATAGATAGATAGATAGATAGATAGATAGATAGATAGATAGATAGAATGTTTCCCTTTAAATAACCTATTTTATCAGTGTACCATCATATAATCCGTAGTACTTGTTCAAGATTTAAAGAACTATAAGATATCAAAGTTTTGTCCACCTCATGGTGCTTTCTTCCTCTTTATTTTTGACCCTTAGGTAGGCAAATTGTGCATCAGGAAGTTGAAATTGCAAGAACAATTCATTTCCCCCCCACACTGGGGGAGCTACAAAATGGCAAGAACGTTCAGCCTTTTCCCTCCATTTCCAGCCATGAAGTTAAATGAAGTTGAGAAGCTGGCCGCAAATACCCACAAAATCGATGTGGAAAAATTTACAGAAATACAGAACGTGGAAGAAATGTACCGCCTGAGATGAGGAATCTACCCTGGCGCGCGCTCACACACACACACACACACACGCTTCCTTTCCTCCCTTTAGCTCATCTTTCTTCATTAATTGGTTCCATCCTTTCTGTCCTCCAGACTTTTCACCCATCTCTCTAATAGTCGCCAAAGAATTCAATATATTGATGGAGCAAAGAGGGAGCCAAGCCAAATGCTTTAATGAGGTCATTCCACACAGCAGAAAAAGCTTCTGTGCCGAACCTTCTGGAATACAATGGAATGATTATCAGTATCTCGGCTGCATTAGATTTTAGTTTTCTTTGGAAGAAATAAACTATGTCTCAAGAGCTTTTCAGATTGCTGGAGTTTTCTATTAGGAAGCTCAGCACTAGATGAGGTGAGAGAGAAAAAGGTTGCATATTACTTTTTTCCCAAACTTTATCTTACATCTAGATTTTATTTCCCAGAGGTAGGAGCATCTTCTCTGTGGCTCGGTCCCCACCCTACCTAGGATCACTTCCACCAACCTATCCGAGAAGCAGAGAACATTAAAACCACAGTGTTTCTAACTTTTAATTGGCAATGGGGAGCAATCTTTTTGCCATTCTTTTGGCCAAGTAGGTTAGTATAGTAGTGGTACACAGCCACAGCTGCATGTCCATAAAGTGTGAGCTTTCATGGCTGACAATTAGATGTGTTGACCTCAGGTCCTACCAACATTTGAAGGCGAGGCATAGCAAGATCAGCTTTCCCACATTCTTGCAATGGGAAAATAATGGGAAAATAATACCCATCAATAAAAGAAAATATTTGTAGCTGAGTGTTGAACGGTGGGGTCCTTGGTGCTCTCTGAGCTTGGTGGTTTTCTTCCAGATGTTTCATGACCCAACTAGGTAACATCATCAGTGCTAGAAGGGAGTGGGGTTTGCAGAGAGGAGGAGGAGGAGGAGGTGGCAAAGGACTGTGGGGTCCTTGGTGCTCTCTGAGCTTGGTGGTTTTCTTCCAGATGTTTCATGACCCAACTAGGTAACATCATCAGTGCTAGAAGGGGGTGAGGTTTGCAGAGAGGAGGAGGAGGAGGCAAAGAACTGTGGGTCCATGGTGCTCTCTCAGCTTGGTGGTTTTCTTCCAGATGTTTCATTACCCAAACTAGGTAATGACATCAAGCTGAGAGAGCACTAAGGATCTCTCAACAGTATTTATGCAATAACAGGTGTATGTTCTGTGCAAGGCATGTTTCTATGCAAAACACAAGAGTAGGTCTATATATTTCATTTCCTCAACTTATTAATAGGATATGTTGACGAATAAAGGCAAATATACATGTCCCAGGATAATGCTGGAATCCAGAGGTTTAGTCTTCCAATTTTTCAGACTTATGCTGGGGTCCATCCTCAGGAAACTTCTCTCTACCAGAATGTGTGCTTTGGGCTACTTATGTGGTGCCTGGTTGTGTGTGTGTGTGTGTGTTTTTTAGTTTAGCCGACCATCAATACCCCAATCAACAATTAAAAAGCTACAGGCAACTGCTGTACAAGGGCAATTCGATAATAAACCTCTGTTTGGTTATCAATGACAGACACTCGCAGATACAGAACTTTTATGATGCACATTAGAAAACTACAACATTACATTACTTTTCGACATAATCGCCATTCTAATTGAGGCACTTGTCACAATGTCCTACAAGGTTTGAAATTCCTTAGTAGTCGTCACTCAGTGCCAAATCTGGGCTATAAGAGGGAGGTGATCAAAAACATCCCAAAGGAACAGCTTCATAAGTTCTTGGTGTATCTAGGAGTGTGCGGGTGAGCATTATCATGAACCAACACCACACCGGAAGTGGTGCCATAGAAAATCCCGCCAAATGTGAAGATGCCAAAGGAGTACGGCTAGTGAAGTTCACGGAGCTTGGTGCAACTATCAATTCAGAAGTCTACTGTGAAAGGTTACAAAAACTCAGACGAGCCATCCATAACAAGCGTCGGGGCCTGCTGACTTCTGGTGTGGTGTTGGTTCACTATAATGCTCGCCCGCACACTGCTAGCTGCATCCAAGAACCTTTGGAGCCGTTCTGTTGGGATGTTTTTGATCACCCCCCCCCCATAGCCCAGATTTGGGGCTAAGTGACAACTCCTAAGGAATTTCAAACCTTGTAAGACGTTATGACAAGTGCCTCAATTTGAATGGCGGTTATGTCAAAAGGTAATGTAACATCGTAGTTTTCTAATATGTATAATAAATGTTCTGTATCTGCGAGTGTCTGTCGTTGATAACCAAATATATATATACTGTGTATATATATACATATATATATATACATACACATATATATACATATATATATATATATATCTTTGATAACTGCAAAAATACGAATCCCGGGCATATCTGTTCAATAACACAGTCCTCGATCTCCGGGAGAAATATAAACCAGCTGTTTATTGTTAAAAAGTTTAAAACAATAAAAACAACTATTTACAATATTAAAACAACTTAGCTTTCGCTGGTCCCCTGCCAGCATCCTCAGAGTAAAGTTTTGGGGTGGAAATTACTTTTATAAACCTTGCTAGCCTAACTGCTTACTCATTGACCGTGTGATAGGGCCATCAGTCCTGGCTGACCGTAATTGCCTTAATTGTCCCGCCTCCTCTTTTTTGCACTCCAGTTCTCCAACCTTCCTCCCTCCCATCCTTGTCAATCCCCTCCTTCCTGGCGTTGCTGCCGTTGGCTTGCTTTCCAGCTGCTCCCCCGTACTCGTTCTGGGCCTTACACCCAGATCAGGTGTCTTAGATGCCTTCCCATTGCCGCTCCCCTCCTTTCCATCCTGTTTGTCTGCCCGTTGTTCCTGTCTTCCACTATCTAACCCTATTAGTGCTATTTCCTCCGATTTCCTTCCGCGCTTGGATGTGCGTGCGCACAGCCGTATCCCGTCCCTCTGCCTCGTCTGCCTACGATCAGCTGGGCTATCTGCCGGCTCACTCCTGAATTCACCTCCTCTCATCCTTGCAGATCCTATCCTTCCTAATGTTGCTGCCGTTGGTGCGTTAGCCAACTGCCTCACCTTCCCCCCCTCCTTCTTATCCCTTTGAACCATCCGCTGTACCTGCCTTCCATTATCTATCCCTCTGGGTCCTATTCCTTCCAATCTTTCTGCATGCCTGGGTGTGCGCATGCACAGCCGCATCCTATCCTTCTGCCTCATCTGCCTAAGCTCAGCTGAGCCACCTGCTGCCTCGCCCTCAGTTCCACCCTCTCCCTTCCTTACCGATCTTATCCTTCCTGGTGTCATCGCTCCTGATGCGCCTTCCACCCCCACCCCCACACGCGTTTTGGGTCGCGCGGCTAGGTCTGGCATCCTCACTGCCCCCCCATTGGCCATTCCGGGCCGCACGTCCAGATATGCTTTTAATGTCTGAGATGCCGGGGGCAATTCTACGTGTCGATTAATCGAGCCCGCATCTGAGAACCAGGCCTCCTTCAGTAGGCGCCCTCCTTTGGAGGCATCCTGGGCGATGGCTTTTGCCCCCATGAAGTCAAATGAGTGTCCATTATTCACCATATGCGTCCATATTTGGGAATACTGCTCCTGCCTTTTGACGGCCAATTTGTGTTCATGTACCCTGGTTTTTATCCGTTTGGCCGTCTCTCCCGTGTAATTACACTGGCAATCCTTGCAGTGCACCCTATAGACCACCGATGATTTTTCCTCCTCTGGCAGTGGTTCCTTAGGGCGCATCGTTTTCATCCGGAGTGTTTGGTCGGGTCGGTGGGCCACCCTGATGTTATGCGGCGCTAATATGCGAGCCGTTGCCTCTGACACCCCCTGGACGTAAGGTATCGTTGTCCAGGATATTGTCCCTAGGTCCTCTGGTGCTCTACGGGGTTCCTGGCGCTTACTATATCTTTGGACAAAACTGGCCGGGTAGCCGTTCCACCTGCATACCGGGTGGAGATGGGCACGTTCCACTTGCTTGGCCTTTTTGGTACTGCAATGCGTATCTATACGTGCAAATAACGTCCGAATGCATGCGATCTTGTGGGCTGCCGGGTGGTTGCTCGTGTAATGCAGCATCCTGTCGGTATGGGTCGCTTTCCTGTATACAGTTGTGTGGAGGGTGCCGTTGGCTTGGCGCGTGACTAATACGTCCAGAAAGGCCAAACTACCGTTGGCTTCCTCCTCCGCTGTAAATTGTATGTCCGGGAACACCGCATTCAATCTTTCCATAAAGGCAGCTTTTTCAGTCCGTTTAACGATAGCGAACGTATCGTCCACATATCTGGCCCAAAATTCTGGGTGGTAAACGGCCATTGCCTTAGCCTCCAGGCACTGTAGGACCGCCTCAGCGATAACACCCGAGATGGGAGACCCCATCGGCGTGCCCTTGATTTGTTCATACATCGTGTCCTGGAACGTGAAATGTGTTCTCAGACACAACTGCAGCAGTTTGATGACGTCTTCCATCTTAAGGGAACCATGACTTTGCAATCCCTTTAGCTGTAATAGATCTTTTATAGTTGAAACAGCCAGCTCTTGTGGGATAGATGTGAACAACGACGTCACATCAAATGAAATCATGGTCTCATCATCTTGTATTCTCACTGCTTTGAGTCTCTGTAGGAACTCCTGCGACGATTTTACCGTGGTTGTACCATCCTCTACTAGATGCTGTAGCCGCTGACTTAGCCATCTAGCCAGGCCAAACATTGGTGTACCCCTAAACGCCACAATGGGTCTTAAAGGGATCCCCTCTTTGTGTATTTTTGGCAAGCCGTAGAATCTCGCCATTGCCGAGTCCCTAGGCCGTATGGCCCTCAGCTCTTCTTCATTCATTCCCCCCTGTCTTTTAAGCCTATCCATGATTTTATTGAGCTGATTCTTCATGGACGTTGTAGGGTCTATCTTGGTCACTCTATACGCACTGGTGTCGTTTAGTAGGGACTGGGCCTTGCTGTTATATGTGGCCCTGTCCATGACAACCGTGGCCCTGCCCTTATCTGCCGGTAGGATCACAATGGATTTGTCCCTCCGTAGCTCCTCTAGGGCCTTCCTCTCCCCTGCTGGTAAGACGTGGTGTTGTTTGTGGTTCATGAGTAGCCCCGTGACCCGCTGCCTTATAGAGTTTTTTTCTGCGTCGTTAGTAACCATGTTTTGTATTGTAGGTTCCACGGCTGCGATGAAATCAATGGGTTGGGCATCCATCAAATTAAGGCCCGTATCCCATTGTAGTAGCCTGGTTTCCTCATCAGTGAGGCCTCTTGATGACACATTATGGACCAGTCCGGAATTGTGGTTGTAATTATGTGCTCTTTTTAGGGTCTCCATCTTTCTCTGGAGCGTTTCAGTCTTTTGCTGGCGTGCCCTCTGTGTGGTTTCATATATGTGCCGGTTGAGGGTCTCATAATGCTGTTGTGCCAGTGTGGATCGGCAGAGCTCCTGGCACCTCCGAATCCTGGGCAACCCAGTATTAATGCGCCTGTGATGGTCATTAATTAAGGCACGTATAGTCCGGCGCTGGAATTGCCGGACTGCCATCTGTGCTTCTATGGAGTTCACCACCGGCCTCCTACGCAAGGATTTGGGTGGCAAGTCATTGCGGATGCAATCATGTAGGAAGGCCAATTTTCGGTAATTAACGGCCTCCCGTTTGGCAAGGTTCTCCCACCTCCTGGCTTGGAGCAATACTGCTCTTCCGTAAATGTCTTTGATAACTGCAAAAATACGAATCCCGGGCATATCTGTTCAATAACACAGTCCTCGATCTCCGGGAGAAATATAAACCAGCTGTTTATTGTTAAAAAGTTTAAAACAATAAAAACAACTATTTACAATATTAAAACAACTTAGCTTTCGCTGGTCCTCTGCCAGCGTCCTCAGAGTAAAGTTTTGGGGTGGAAATTACTTTTATAAACCTTGCTAGCCTAACTTCTTACTCATTGACCGTGTGATAGGGCCATCCGTCCTGGCTGACCGTAATTGCCTTAATTGTCCCGCCTCCTCTTTTTTGCACTCCAGTTCTCCAACCTTCCTCCCTCCCATCCTTGTCAATCCCCTCCTTCCTGGCGTTGCCGCCGTTGGCTTGCTTTCCAGCTGCTCCCCCGTACTCGTTCTGGGCCTTACACCCAGATCCGGTGTCTTAGATGCCTTCCCATTGCCGCTCCCCTCCTTTCCATCCCGTTTGTCTGCCCGTTGTTCCTGTCTTCCACTATCTATCCCTATTAGTGCTATTTCCTCCGATTTCCTTCCGCGCTTGGATGTGCGTGCGCACAGCCGTATCCCGTCCCTCTGCCTCGTCTGCCTACGATCAGCTGGGCTATCTGCCGGCTCACTCCTGAATTCACCTCCTCTCATCCTTGCAGATCCTATCCTTCCTAATGCACTAATAGGGATAGATTAAGGCAATTACGGTCAGCCAGGACGGATGGCCCTATCACACGGTCAATGAGTAAGCAGTTAGGCTAGCAAGGTTTATAAAAGTAATTTCCACCCCAAAACTTTACTCTGAGGACGCTGGCAGAGGACCAGCGAAAGCTAAGTTGTTTTAATATTGTAAATAGTTGTTTTTATTGTTTTAAACTTTTTAACAATAAACAGCTGGTTTATATTTCTCCCGGAGATCGAGGACTGTGTTATTGAACAGATATGCCCGGGATTCGTATTTTTGCAGTTATCAAAGACATATATATATATATATATATATATATATATATATATATATATATATATATATATATATATATATATATATATATATATATATATATTTAAAAAGTCTCTCTCTCTCTCTCTCTCATCTCTCCATGCATCCATCTTCATACTTTTTGTAATCTGATTTATGTATATGGATGTTGCTGAATATTCTACAGCTACTGGTGTTTTTTAAACTATAAATTGTTCAGAAGGAAAGATGGAATATAAATGCAACTATTTATTACGACTGTAGTTGTTATTTACTGTGACATTTACCTGCCTGTCTTATAATTTCATTTTTCATTCTTATTAAGACTTCTCTTTTACACTGGAAGTTTTTAAGAAGAGACTGGACAGCCATTTGTCTGAAATGGTATAGGGTTTCCTGCCTGAGCAGGGGGTTGGACTCGATGACCTCCAAGGTCCCTTCCAACTTTATTATTATTACTTTTTCATATACTTCATGTATCCTTAAATTCACTGCTTCTATCAAGTAAAAATGATATGTTTACCTGGTACATTTTCGGGGGGGGGGTTTCTACATATAGGCAGCCTTTGGTTCCTAGTCCTATATTGTTCAACCAGCTTGATGTATATGCAGGTGTTCAGTAGTTCAGTGTTCAGGTGTTCATGCAGCAAGATAAAGTGAAGGCTCTAGGAGTAGGAAGTACAATTTGATCTCTTCTTCAGGCAGTGTGATGGGCTTATGCTGTGGGAGGCAAACACAGTAATAGCAGAAATTGGTGGTTCTCCCCAAGTGGTTTACAGAGTGGATCTCTTTGGTTCTGCGGCAGAAATGGTGGCTGACTTCCCTGGGCTGTCTGGGAGTAGGCAGCGTTCCTTCTTTGTTCCCACTTTAAAACAAACTTTGGTTACATTTTACTTTTGATTTAACAACTATCAACTTGAGGCTAAAAAGCCTGTCAAGGAGGCAGAGAAGCCAGATTGGAGGAGGAGGCGGTGAGAGTTTTGGAGTGGGGAAAGCAGGAGGGTGTGTGTATATGTGTTTGCCATTAAAACTTATAGCTAGGCAAGCATCTAAGAATGTTGATGGTGTGGTAATTAAACTAAGGGTTCCCCCCCCCTTTTCTTTTCTCAGTTCTACCTCTTAGTGCCAGTTTCACTGCTTTACACTTGGAACTGTTTTTAGTTCCCTTACCCAGAAATCGGAGACTATAGAGACTTAAACCAAAAAACAAAATCAAAACTCCACGTTAGGGGGCAGCTTTTTAATGCCACAGTGAGATATTTTAGGGTGTACTGCTGAAATAATATCAGTACTTGGATGGCTAAAGCATGTGGCCTTTGGCCTCATTTCTGGAAGACATGTTGGTATCCTAATGAGTGGTAGAAGCTGCCATGTCATATCATGGGGAGAAGGAAATGTTCCTTGCAGGAGCACTTTGTGAAACTGCAGCAAGCAGTTCAATTGTATTCTCTAATATTAGATATGCAGATGTCACTTAAAGATTTTTGGCAGACAATTCTTTACCAAAAGTAACAGGTTCTCCCACAAGTCCCTATAAAGAGAGTTTAATTTTTAACATGCATTTAAATCCAATTTGTTTGGATGATAAAATAACTGGAATAACTGAAGGAACAATAGGGGTGCCCTTATATTTTAAAGTATCAACTTTAAGCTATAAAACCCATGTGTTCATGTGAACATACAAATCTGTTTTGTATTGCCTTAGATCTGACTGATTTCTGTTCATTCTGATGGGAGAAATTGGGACAGGTTCTCCCACCCTCCCACCTCTCCCCATCCTCGATAGCCTTTGAAATAGATGGAAATAAAATGGAAATGTGGACCTTATGCAAACAAAGCACATCCTTCATCTTAAACCATGGCATATACCACCAATTATATATCAAATAAAATATAAGAGATGATTCGCCCAGTTAGTTTAGTGCACATGTGAAGAACTGTGGTCCACATTGTGCAAGAGGCAACATTGATAGCTGAGAAAAGTGTTGCCAGAACTAATTTCTATAGTAGAAAGACAAGGTGGAGACTGAGTCTAAGAAAATGGAAATATGAACTATTGCTTTCATTCGGATATTTATATGGCTAATTTACTTATTCTATTGTTTTTTGTTTTGGTTTGGTTTCTCAGTTGCTACTGGCCCAGAGAGGAGGTATGGATGGTCCATGTAGAATCTGAAAATCACTTTGTACAGAGTTTTAAAAAAAAAATCATAAAAGAAAGATGTGTAAATAAATGAATGCATTTCATTAATGTTTCTTCAAGCCAAAAAAATACAAAGCAGAGCTATATCCATGAACTCATTTCAGACTTTGAGTTCTCCCCTCCTTGATCCAAAGTTAAGTGAGCACCCCTTCATTTGATGTATGTCCTAATGTTGAAGTCATTTGTGGAATTTATGGGTGCTGTATAGGGACTGGGTGGTATTAAAAAATTATGAAGGGGCCTTGGAGGCCATCTGGTCCAACCCCTTCTCAATGCAGGAATCATTCTTGGCAGATGGTCCGCCAGCCGCTGCTTCAATACCTCCTGCAAGCAAGAGCCCACCACCTCCTGAGACAGTCTGTCCATTGTTGAACAGTTGTTACCATTATGAAATTTTGTCAAAATGTTTTTAGCTAAAGTCTGCTTCAGTGGCATTTCCACCCATCCGTGCCAGTCTTGCCCCTTGAAGCGACAAAAAATCTGTATGTTCAATTTTTTCTTTAAAAGTTGTCTGCCTGCAAGAAGCATAATCTTTATCATAGTGTTTGGAGTGCTATGGTTTCCCATTGATCTTAAGTGCTGCACAAGTTGGGCTTGATGATCTTTATGGGCTTCTGCTTTTTTGAATAGTCTCAAACTTATATAATCTTATTACTGCAGAGCAGCATAATAGGTTTTATTGGTTGTGCCTATTAGAAACCTATCTGCACTGAAGACCCTGGTTTAAATAACTAAATCTGGCTTATAAACCAAAGCACTACCATTACTCCTAATGGATATGTGTATTTTTAAGAAGCTGTTGTAACAGTCTCTGGCACACATCTACAAGATAAACACGTTACCATATTCTGATTTGATTGTATAGATAAATAAGTTATAGTCATTGTGTAGATTCAGATTTAATGTTTCAGTACAATTGCTTAAACAGGTACATTTAAGCCCTCAGTCATGTTTTCACAGTGATGAGGGGCAATGCAAACTGATCCTTTTAAAAATGCTACCATTTAAAGTATTTCTGAGTTATTTCTCCAGCTGTTTCAAATCAAATGTTGACTAGGAAGAACAAATATAAAATGGCTTCATATTAGTCAACAAGCAACTAGGGGTGTGTGAGTCATGATAAACTGGTTTCATGTTCATATTGACTTTAGTGAAAGTTTATTTTGGTACTTAAAAGTACATAAAAAGCTCTGTTTTGCAGTCATAGTGTTCTTACTATACATAGTTCTTATATACCATACTCCCCCAAATACATGGGTTTTAACATATGTTTCCCCATATAATTGTAAACATGTGCATGAATTCATGCCCTTTTAATGGGTATTTAACATATTTCTCCTAATGTATGCTGTTAATTGAAACTATATCTAATATTGTTTTTTCATACTAATATGCTTTATCAGTAGGTACAATTCACATTAAGTTTGACTGGTGAACAACAAATACCCCTGGTTTCCATCATCTTCCTTATGTGCAGGAACAGAATCAGCTATGCTGTGTCATGCCAATGCACTAGAAATCCTTGATTCATCCAGCCATGCTGGGTAGAGAATTCTGGGAATTGAAGTCCACACACCTTAAAATTGCCAAGGTTGAGAAACACTAGTAGAGATACCGATTTCCAAAAGGGTAAAGCAGCAGCAGTAGAAAGAAACAATAACAAGGCTCTTTATGAAAAGCTAAACAATGTCTTTACTATTCCAAGTAATTATCAGCATTATTACTCCTTGCTTGTATGCTCTGGTGTTCTTTGTTAGAAAGCTAATCATAATGTCATACATATGGCTCTGCAGCAGTAATTAAGAATTAAGCAACAAAACCTAATCTATCATCCACTGCTGTGGGGATTTAGCATTCTGACAGAAGGGGGAAAAAGTTCACAGCACAGGTAGAATCTGCAGCAATCAATTATGTTCCATGAATGAACAAATGACATACTTGTGAATCAAAACCAAATGGCTGAAGTGCCGCATTTTAGCTATATGGCTTCTTTTCATGAAAACAAGAAAGTGTACAGGAAAAAAAGGGGAGCTTTCTATTCAAGAACTTGAATCCCTGCAACCATCCTCATTGTTAGCTGTCATATACATTTATAAACAGATGACATGACAGGTTAGATATCAGAATGTTATTTATCACTTTCTGCATCTGTCAGGAAGTGGTGTGCTTTTGTCTAAGAGAGAGCATCCATACATATGGACATGGATTCAGTATATGTGAGAAATACTCTGATGAATTTTTGCTCACCACCCACACACCTTTCTCTAACAGAACATGTATGGGGGAGGAAGATCACTTTATTTACTCTGTTCCAGATCACTGGACATGCATTGGCCACATACCCATCTGGCTGTGCTTTAAGTGCACACATGGATTTTCGGTGTATTCATAGACTCCAGATTAACCACTGAATATCTCTCTAGGCATTTTTCAGTACTTGTATTCTCATGTCTTTAATTTCTTTCACTTACTGTTTCTTATTTCTCTTCTACACTTTGTACAATATTGCTTATTCCCAAAGAAAACAGTGTGATGGGTGTATGTATGTGTGGATATGTATGTGTATACAAACACACACACATACATGTATATTTAGAATGTGAAAGTGGTAAAATGCATTGCAATCATGAACAGAGCTAGTTGGCACAGGTGTTCCCTCACAATTTTCAGTGACAATTAGTGACAAATCACAGTGCCACATTCCATTTGTTACTCAGATTCAAACTGTATGTTATCTGGAATTCTTCTTCTATTTGTTCTTTTTTTCAGTTCCCTGAAAAGCTGAAGGGAGAAGACTCCAAAAGTAACCATTTGAGGAAAAAGAGAAATTCTGATAGGCATATGAGTCAAAATACTTACTGAAACATGCCTACATGTTTCAGGGGATTTCTTTCTTCTGAACAACTTGTAAATACTTAGTAAAATTTTCATATAATTGAAAAAATAATGGAAAATGCATCCAGACAATAAAGAGAAATGGTTTTTTATAATTCTGCCTTACATGTTGTACATATCTCACTACATGCTTAAAAAAATCCATTTGACCTTGACAAATAACCTAAGAGGAGATCCCATCCCTGCCCTCAGTCTTCTTTCTACAAAAATACCTTCTTTTTAATTCCAGCTCTCCCTTATTAATTAATTTGGAGCCAAGGGATATTATAATGAGGTAAGCTTGGAGTATGACTAGATTTGATCCAGGGTCCAACGGGTGTGTGATGTAGCATACCTCACAGCATTTGTTATAATGTTAAAAATGAGAGTTGAGCTGTCACAGAAAAAAATGGACCAAAATATGTTTTTCTAGCTAATGGCAATATTGGAGCTGATAATTTGTTTTAGGATTCTTTTCATTTTTAAAGAAACCTTTTTTCAGTTTGAACAGCTTACTCATACCTGTTGTTGCTTCATCTGTTGGTGATGGCAATTCTCCTTCTATTTATTGTGTCATCCAAAAAGACTCCCAAGTAAAAGCAGGTAGCAGTGCTCTTCTTCTGAACTGGCTTCACGTATCATCAGGGAGGATAATTTGTCAGTACTCTGGGTAGAAATAGTTTTCAGCAAACAAACATGGTTGCTGATAAGTTTGTCTCTGCTTCACTGTCTTGTGCCTTCTGAATATCAATGAACTTCCCAATATTGCAGACTTTGAAATAAAAAAAAAAGGCAGGATATTTAGTACCAAGCAAAATATTTATGAGATTAGTTTGGAGGTCTAGAAACTTGAGTTGCACAATCTTTAATCACTATCCATTTTGTAATTTGGATTCTGCAACTCAAAGGTTTATATAGCATGTTTTATTATACGTCTCAATCAGAAGGGCTCTATATACTTCAGCCTACAAAACTAATTTCATATGTGGTTCAGAAGTTTGAGTTTCCCAGATCTCATTTAATTGGAAGAGGATAATGTTGAGTATGGATGGCAGATGTGTTGTTAATTAATATCCTACTGGGTTAATCAGCAGAACCTTGGGAGATGCTCAAAGACTTTTGATGTATTTTAGGGGGGGGGGAAACCCCACCACTTGATCTATAGCTGTTTTAAACAAATTGTATTCATACTGTTCAATTATGAATTATTTCTTGTATAAAATTATTTTACTGTCTATTTCGCATTTTGTTATTTTCACATGTTAACACATTGATATGCTGTATATTTCTTAAATGCAAGATATTCCTTTTATAGGCATACGTTGATCCTTATATTTTTAAACCATTTCAACCTGGATTGTCTATTATGGTCAGTATGTGCTTTACCAGAAATATAAAACCACAGCAGTAGCTAAAGCTTGTTATAACTATTCACCTATAGCTTTGCTACAGAATTGTAATGATCAGCAATACATCCCTTCCTTGAAACCCTGCAGTTATTATGTGCCAATATTCTCAAAGTTTGCAGGTACCCTTATACATTAGACTAAGGCTGAGAAAATGTCCAGTCATTGCTTACAGTCACAGTTGTAGGTTTATCTGCATTCATTCCATCTGCTGATGGAGCTTACACCTTTTAATAAAAAATTATTAGTGAGAAAGTCTTCCAGATTTTTTTGCTGACTAATGTGGCTGTCCTATTACAGTGTCGAGTTTTTTGTCTTTATCCCCAATTTATTCAGGACAGAGCTACCTTGGAAGTAAATAAAGGTATAAACATTTTCAAGGATCATTATTATCTTATATCCTGCTCTTCCTGGAACCTTGGTTGTGATTGATTTAAGACACAATTCCAGCTCTCAGCAACAAAAAGTATTTACCCCACTATCTCCTCAGAAGCAGCAGTATATAGAGATTCACTTTGTTGCCAAAGAACCTCAAAAGATGGTGTCTGTTTGGTTCTATATCAGAAATTTTACTCTATTCAGAATTTCCCCCCTCCCGCAAGGGGATAAATCTTTAGGTTGTCATAAAGCTTTCTGGGAACTATTCTGCATTCCAACTCATGGATAGGGGTAGCCAAAGCAACAGCCTTCTCTACCCTAACCTGAGATTTACAAAAGCAAGATTTTGCCTGGGGCAACTCTTTAAAACTTTGCATAGGCTTAAAAGTTAATGATTGTCCCACCCAATTTAGGATGAATCCTCTTCTCCCATCCCCGGCTGCAGCTACTCTCTCCTCCTTATATCAGCTACTGAATTACTGGTAGGAGTAACTTATTCTTCCAAGAAACAAATCATCCAGAAGAGCATTGAGCAGCATAAATATGAGCATTTTCTAATATGGAAATAAGCTAAAATTATTTCCTCAAAAATTGGGTTGAGAAAGATGTTATAATCCAGCATACGATCCTAATTAATGTCCAAGAAACTAAAAATGTATTGAATTCACCATGGCATTATATGAAAGCATATTGACATCCAATTATGGCTCAGAGAAGTTACTGCCATGAAATGGCAGTGCATCTGTTCAGCAAAACAATCATGGATTTATTTATTTTTTAAAGTAGTGAACTACTACATATATGGCTAATACAGAAATTGTAACCAATGACAACAGCATTCAGACTCTTATAAAGTTGCATTGGGGATAAAGCAACCCAGAAGAGCTTTTTTAAGAGGGTGCTGTTTTCTCTCTTTTCTGTCTTATAAATTGTGGTGTTTTGGCTGTTGGAGAATGCCACCTCAGAAAAGAAATTGCTTGCCTCTTACAATGACAGGCAAACAAATTCCTGGCTAATAATCTCAGTATCTGTCATGCTGGGAGCTACTTCTCTAATGGTCGTGGCTGGCTATTTATACAGATACTGATTTCCCTAGATCAACTCTTAAGTGACACTGCCATGAGTGGGAGGGGAATAGGTCCTTTATGTGGAAAGCACAATTCTGTCAGGACTCTCTAATTAGTAATCTTAATTAACCATCTTGATTGTATTCAACTGAGCAAAGTGGTAGTCAACAATATAGAGAAACTATCCTGCACCAGAAGAAATGAAGTTAATAAGAGAAGACTACTTTTCCAACAGCATTTCATTTTCACTATTTTTCACATTTCACTTTGTTTGATGAAAAGTGGCATTTCCCATGTCAGGAACAATGTTAGTGTATAATTGAAATTTACCATCAGGAAAAGTAAAGGTGAACTGAAACTTCACAGAAGAGAATTAGAATAGAATTATGGATTTTTCTCCAAATATTTCTATTGTTTATTGAGGCAATTGCCTGATCATCACAAGAATAATTTTGATTTGATTCCCTGCTCAGGATTGAACTATTTCCTGGACATTTCACATTCATGATTCTCTTATATGCTAATTTTATTGCATAAAGGAGTCATTTTTAATTTATTTTAATGCAAAACATTCCATAATTTGAGCCTATTCATGTTATCAAACACTTTTTTGAATCGACACATGCACAGTAAAATCCCTTTATCATATTCAATCATTCAATGTTTTTCAATGCTGAAGAACAAAACTCTGGCCTGCATACTACCTTCTTGACATAAATTGTCCTGGGATTTCCAATTTTATTCCTTGTCATATCTTGTATGCTTTCAACAGAGTGATGCCAAATGCCATTATCAAGCACACAACCAACTAATCGCCTGTAAGTTTTGCATTCATTCTTGCTACCTTTCTTAGGCTGCCCAGCACTCCTGATGACTTTCTTCTTGATCAGTTCCATCCAGCATTGTCCTTGAGCTGATAATCTAATGGAATGTGACAAGGAAAGACTCAACGCTTTTAGCAACCATTCTCTTGGATGGAGAATCTGATAAGCTCTGAGGAACTTCTTAAGAACCTCTAAATTTAAGTTGCATATGTAAGGTAGACACCTTTTTCTGAAGCCCTGGGGATTCACAATGACTCCTGTAAAAAGGAATGTTGATTTGCTCAGAGCATCAGAGAAAGCTCTTCTGAACATTCTTCTTTCAAGGCTAGTGGAGACTTGTAGAAGAACCACACAGGACATTAAATCAGGTAAAGGAGAGGAGTTATTCCTACCATCTACACAACTGTCTTCTAAACTATTAAGCAATAGCATCTTTTTCATTTGGCCAACCTATCTGAAATTTCCTGCCTGGGAAACTTTTCTCTTTGCTACTTTTTAAATGCATTTTTAATTTTCTGCAAATTCAGAAGGTTTGGACATGACTAGCTGATAGTATTTTCTTTCACATCTTTCTATTTTGAAATTTGAATTTGTTTTGATAATATATTATTGCTTTGGGTGTTTTAGAGATAAACTAGAAAGGCAGGATATATATACTGTACCATCATCCAATTACTTCTTCTACTTCTGTTGACTGTTCAAAGTCAGAATTCTCAATAATGTGAAAAAATACCCAATCACCCCATTCAACAAAAACAGTCTAAAAGGAAAAATAGAGACACTTGTCTATAAATGTAAAAAATAAAATTACTCTCTCTCTTTAGAATTTATCTTTTGGAGAACTACATTCCCAACCTAAATAATCTTGTCAACTCTGGTGCTCATACCATTCTGTTCTCTAAATTAAATATTTCTCATTCAGAAGGAGTTAAGAGAAAAAAGCTTTTAATATTAATCATTTCACATTGATAGTAGATAGAATTTTTTTCCTGTAAAGAGCCATATTTTCTTAGAGGTACTTTTATGGGGGTGGTAGATAAGATCAAATAAGCACTGAAGGAGGCCAGAGTAATAAATGAATAGATATCGTCATTTTGTTTTTGAGGTCTTATTTCTCTGACCTCTTATCTTTATGGGATGCCTCACTCATTCATTGAATCCCTGACATTCTCCCTTAAGAAGCAAATTGCAGATGATCAACAATAAGTCTCACTAGAGATTTTTGTTGAAGAGGATTTTGAAGTTAGGTCAAAGAATATATCTGCACTGAGGGTCTTTAGTAGCCTTAGGGTTACCAGTTGCTCACCCCACTGTTTATTGTTGCACAAAACCACTTCATGCATCAAAATTATTCATATAGGTTTGTAATGAAATTTGGGCATATGCAGGAAATAGAGGGGAAAAAACAAAAAAGAAATAGAATCTCCCTAACTCCATAATTCATTTTCATGCTAAAATTATGTCCTTGAGGCACAGAAGCCCTCCTTTAGCAACTGCCATCACATTGACGAAACAAGGTTTTACATCCCAACTTGTTTGGGAAAGTGAAAGTGAAGCTCCCATGTGTTGTTATTGTCAGAACATAGATTTGAGAGTCACCATCTGTGAGTACTCACACTTGAAGTCTGATTAAAATCAAATGCATTTGATCAAGGAAGAGAAGCAATATAATGAGTCTGATGGGAATCAATCAAAACTGTGGACCAAGGAGATGGGATTTAGATCTTCTGATATTATTTTATTTGTCTAAAATCAGTATTTTTGTAAGGAGAGGGTGGACTGAGAGTCTGGCACTGAGAGATAGGACTGGAAATAAAATTCTGAATTGACTAAAATTGACCTAGTATATAAAAGAAGAAGATGGTGTTATAGAGTGGTTCTCTGCTAACTTTGTTTCTGAAACAAATCTGTTTCTTCACATTAAATTAATCTTATTAGACTCAGTTAGATCTGAGTATATATCAATAAGATTTCAGTATAAACTCCATATTCTGCCCTGCAGCTCCCTGATAAAGGATGACTTTAAAATTTTGGAATAAAAATGTTTTATGTTTTTTTAAATTGTTCAACTATATAGATTAGAGGAGGATTAAGAGGAAGAGGAAGATGAGGAAGAGGATTGTGAATTTAACAAAATCCATAAGAACCTTGTGCTTTCTGAATAAATAATTGTGGTAATTTAAATTCTGTTTTATCGAAAATAATTTTGTTTCACCTGTGAAATATGCCATAACTAAAAAAGGTATATTTTCCTATAGACAAGAACTGTTCTTATCTGGAGTAAATATTTATTTCTGTTCTAGTTAGTGAAATAGCATGGGGGAAGAATTAACTCATCCTTCCCCAGCATTAATTGAATGTGAGCTTCAGCTAATCACATTTAGATTGGGCAGTCTGGGATATGAACAAGAGAAAATTTATCATTTTATGATTGCATAAAGAAATTTAGGTGCCTTTGATCAGGTTGTACATTTTAATAAATTCCAAGTGAAGAGAGGCTGACACAACTTCTTTAATGCAAAAATATAAACAGAATATTTTTCTGCAAGTTTGAATGCATACTTAATATGTATGTAGAAGTTGTTTGCAAATTCAAAATAATAAAAAAGTGAATATAACAGATGCCAACAAATAAAAGCTTTCCAGTTGATTTAGTTCTATTTGTTATCCCCCCCCCCCCCAGTACATTTGTTATTAAGGTTCCCAAAGCTGACTGTCTTGTTAGTCTCAAAATTAGGCAAGTGAAGAAAGTTCTACTGGTGAACTCAAGGTCTGATCCTTCTAAGTTCTGATTATGTCAGACCTTCAAGGTAATCTAGACCAGAGGTCCCCAACCTTTTGGGCACCAGGGACCGGTTCCATGGAGAGAGGTTTTTCCACAGACCAGAGGGGGCGTGGTTTTGTGTGGTGCCTGCATCCAGCAAACAGGGATTCACTTGTTTGCACGGACTGGTTTCTGGCATGCTGCAGACCGGTTCTGGTCCATGGACCGGGGGTTGGGGACCCTGATCTAGACAATCTAGCACATGAATACTAACACTACCCATATTGCAAAGTTACAGTAATAGAATCTTGCAAGACTGAAAGCATTTCTCTACTCCTTTACTTTTACTTTCCAGAAAAATAGGGAGGAAGCATACTTCCTCTGCTTCTGTGAAACTTTTTCGTGATGGTTGTCTAGGCTATGGTTCTTCTTCCACATATCATTACAGTTGCAATTGTTGCTTTACCTATTTTCAACCCCATGGGCTTCTCTAAGCAGTTCTTCGAACAATTGAAAAATGAAGGTATCACATGCAAAATAAGTAAAGACATTTAGAATATGTAAATGTTTAAGTAGCAGTTAATAGTTGGTGGGAAAAAAAGAAAGGAGGAAAAAATGGGTTCAATGCTTTTTCTTATAAGCTTATTTTTGTTTTTAATTTTATTGTTGCTTATTGTTCTAAATATTTGCATAAAACCTCACCTTTTCCAATCTCACTTCAACCTTAATGTAACAGTTGAACAGTAATAATATTTTTTAAAAAAATCAATAACATAGATGAGTTAAAAATTAGACTGCTATGTAATTATATGTATTCTATTCCTTCTTTTTATTTTGGGTTTGTTTTGTTCTGTTGCTTTTTATTACATTAGTAAAAAAAATAAAAATTATTGGGAGAAAAAAGGAATGGAAACTTAATGGAATCTATGTCAGATTATCTCTCTACTCAGAAGGCATTAAAACAAATACTGTAAAACTTTCTTATGATTTAATCAAGGATTTATTATTAAGATCATTACCAGAAAAATAGAAATTTATAATTGAATTAATCAAGCTACATAAAAAAAAATCCTTGAAAATGTAATTGCCAAACTGGAGGCATATCAGTGTGATCTGAATGATGCAACTGAATGGAATTCTTTAAAGAAAATAAAATGGAGAAATGTGGCCTGTCCTTACTGTAACACAGGAGTGTCAAACTGCCAGACCGTGGGCCGGTTTCATCATACCGAAGCTATGCCCACCCTATTGCTGGCAATGCAAAAAGAGTCGCGATACGTCACGACACGTCACATGACATGGCGAGTTTGACACCCGTGCTGTAACAGAAAGGGATACCTTAAAAGAGAATGCAGGCTTCTAAAGCTAAGACTCTCACAACAGAAAGAGATAATGAGGTTAAATGTACTAAAAGAAAAATTGTGTGCAAGAATTGCAAAAACAAAGAGGTGCAACAAAATAGTATTTTTATTGTAAGCCATTCAGAGTTATGTATTTGAGATGGGCAGGTATTTAAATCAAATAAATAAATAAATACATTTATGCTAACAAATTTTGAAGGAAAAGTTTTCTTCTGGGATGGTGAGGCCTGAGGTAAGTATAACTGCAAGAAAGATGTGTTTATAAGCCTTAATGACTTTAACCAAGGAAAAATAATGGAATTTCAATAGATTAATGTAGAAAGGACAGTATAAATCTGAAATACCTTATAAATCATAATGAAAACAGGAATATAATATTTAAAGGTTATGTTAGATGCAAAAAACAATGTTATTTTACGCCTATCTTATCTTGTGCAACTTGATTGCAAAATAGTTCTTAAAAATAGACTTTGTTCTCCTACAAAAGACCATTAAATGATATGAACCAGAAAGCACCTGAAGGTAATTTGTTGGATGGGATGTAACCTAAAACAAGCCAAGTAGCAGGATGCACGCACAATAAAAATCCTGCAAAATGGCTGTGCCATTTAGAAAATAAAGGGTGAGGACCAAGCGGTTAGACTGAATATCCTTTTAATAAACAAAGGGAATCAAAATGTGATTGTTGATTAAAAGCAAAGGAAAAAGGAACAATTTTCCTGGGCTTTAATTCAAACAAGCCAGTTGGTTGTCGGAAGTTATTTTTCAGACCTTGTGATTCCATCCCAATCAAAACAAAGGGCAAGAAAACTGTTTTGTAACACTCCCAGACTGTCCTTGTACCTATTTCTGAACCAGTAAGAGTGAAATATGATATTAGGGGCGGAATATTACAATTGGGACTTTGAAAAATATTTGAACAATGAAGGCATAAAACATGGTCAAACATTAAGTTCTAGCCTGAACTAAACAAGTTCGGGGTGGGGGGGAGAAGGACTTAACACAGCAACTTACCTACAAAAGAATTTACTGACAAATGGTACAGATAAATCCTATATAGATTATGGAAGGGGAGAAAATCCAATTTGTCACTCCTTTCGGATGCAAAGTTATGCATATTCCCTAAAGAAGAAAGGAATAAACTAAGTTTCAGAGCCTAATTAGGAATAATGCTGAGCTATCAATTAGGAATAAAGGTATGAGGTTTTGCTTAAAAACTGGAAATGCACTGTTGCTCATTTTAACAAAGAGGAAAAGATAAACTTAAATGAGTTGTGATATTTAAATATTAGTGCAGACCAGCCACCTGGATTCTCCCAACTAGGGAGGAAGTAACAACAGGAACAACAACATTGTACAGTCAAGAAATTACTGAAAATGAATCTGAGGAATCTCAAATAGTACCAGATTCAGAAGAGGCTGCTGACACCTAATTAGAACTGTAGCCTTGTTTGTTTGTTTATTTGAGATTTGTACAGCCACCATTTTAGAGCCCAACTCAGGGCAGTTTACAACAACAATGCAATCACAAAAACAATATTAAAAACTCATAAAACATAAAAAGTTTTGGAAATGTTAAAGACCTAGTAAAGAATGTGCTCCATAGCTGAAGATAAGGAGGACTTTTGAGGTATTCTAGTCCAACCCCCTGCTCATGCAGGAAACCTTATACCAGAGGTCCCCAACCTTTTGGGCACCAGGGACCAGTTCCACAGAGAAAGGTTTTTCCATGGACCAGAGAGTGTGTGGTTTTGTGTGCTGCCTTCATTCCATGGATGGGCTTTGCTTGTTGCTGTGGACCAGTTGCTGGCATGCCATGGCCTGGTACCGGTCCACAGACAGGGGTTGGGGACCCCTGCCTTATACCATTTCAGACAAATGGCTGCACAATCTCTTCTTTAAAATAACCAGTGTTGGTCACCCACCAATTGATTTCTTTATTTCTCTGAATTGATACCAATTCAGAGAAAGAAAGTCAGGGAATTGCCAGTAGCTGAGGCCCAGAAAGGGAGCAGCTGCATGGAAAGAAATGGGATCCTTGCACAAAATTCAAGCATGAGTTTTAACAGGACCACTGAAGGGCAAGAAAAGCATAGGTTCTAAATGGATTTTCCAAATAAAGCATCACAGTCATGGAAACATGAAACCTCATATAACTAGATTAGGAGAAAGGGTAAACATATGGTTAAGATTATGGGAAAGTTTTTGCACTAGTAGTTACAGGTAAACATGAAAGCATAAAGGTTCTACAAAGTGTAGCAGCATTTAGAAGTGTTTTTTTTAAAACTTGGCAACTTCAAGAGGAGTGGACTTCATCTCCTGGGATTCCCCAGCCAGGACTAGCTGGGAATTCTGGGAGTTGAAGACCACTCATCTTAAAATTGCCAAGTTTGAAAAAACTGACATCACATGTACGGAACTGGGATATGAAAACAGCCTTTCTGCAATGTGAATTGATGTTCATACACTAATCCCCAGATTTTGAAGAACCATAGAAAGAAAATATAGTTTGTAAACTGAAAAAAAATCCATACATAGACTGAAGTCAGCACCAAAACATGGCTTGATAAGCCAAATCAATATTGCAACATATGGGCTTTGAGTTGGGAAATGCTGATCCATTCTTATACATAACAGTTAAAAATGGAGAGATGCATGTACATTCTTTGTTATATTGACAGTTTCATGGTTTGACCAGAGAACAAAAGAATTTAGAGATAGTGAACAATTAATAAAAAGAAGTGGAGTAAAACAACTTGGGGACATTAGCCACTAACTTGGAATTGAAAAAAAAAAGAATACAAGAAATTACATGCTCAATCAGAACCAAAATAAAATAGTGTTCCTAGTTTTAATGGAGCAAGGAATCAACTTATATCCATGGAAGTTGTATGTCTGAACACTTTCCCAACGGTTAAGTATGAAGTAGGTCTATTATTTTTTAGGGTTGCATATTAGCAAGTGGCATAGGAAATATTGTGTGGGTGGAAGGAAAAATAAAATGTCAACATATCCTAGAAGCTAATACCCCACAAGCTAATATCTTCAGTTCTTAGTAAAACTGAAGCTAAAAAAACAACGGATATCTTAGCAAGACAACAGTGTGAAAGATATCTCCTAATCAACCATAAAGGATTTAAAGGAAAGAAAAAGAAAGGTTGTGAAATGGCCTTCAACATTCTGAGACTATTATTGAATAATGTATGAACTATTAGGAACTATTGAGATGAAACCCTTCTACCTCAGGTGACAGTGTATGCTTGCACTAATTAAAAAGAGGAGAGAAAGAGAAATGTTGACAAAAATAAAAAGTTTTTGGTGAGTTTTGATCTATCTGACTTATGAGGTAAACTGGCAGTAATAATGTTAAGGTTACTTTTCAAAGTGCAATTTCTGTCTAGAGGCAAGAATAACAACTTTATTCAGGAAGATAGTAAAAACATCTCTTCCACTAAGCTTTTAATTGCTAATTGACTTTTGTACTTAGCTTTGATTCATATTGTAATTGTACTAGCATTGTTTAATTCTTATTCTGATTTTTTTTCCATTTCTACAAGTTGCCTGGTTTTAGAAATTGAGAAGCAGAATAGATTTTAAATAGATAGATAGATAGATTAGATAGATAGATTAGATAGATAGATAGATAGATAGATAGATAGATAGATAGATAGATAGATAGATAGATAGATAGATAGATAGATAGATAGATAGATAGATAGATAGATAGATAGATGAAAAATATTAAGCATTCTAAATAAAAGGGAAAGTGCATCAAAGCACTAAGGGACACAATATGGACAGGTAATAGCTTTAATGTGTAAAAGCTACCAAATTTCAAAACTATAGTGCACAACAACAGCATTTTTGATCCCATCAAGCAGCCATTACATACATCTATCCTATTCTCTTCCATGTGAGTGAAACAGGTACATGTTGCCTCCTGTATGAACCACTCCATGGCAAACACTGGCTGAAGGACTGTGCAGGACTCTGATTGGGTTATCAATGAATATAAACAAGCAAGTTGCTAGGTACAGTATTTATGATATACAATTTTTTAATAGAGATAAATCAGAAAGAATTTCTAAGGTGAATGTTTTTGTCTTGCTTTACGCATCCAATTAATGGTTATGTTATCTTATTTCTTTACTTGCTCCAATATTAAGTACCATCAATAGATCGATAAGACTTGAATGATTAGGAGAATAGGTTTATTTGCTCTAAATAGCTGACAGCTTGAATTAGCCAAAAAACCCTCCAAGCCATTTATAAACATCTGGCATTATAAAAGTTGCCATCTCTAGCAACCTGCTTCTTTCCCCCCCACATGTTCTTATCAGCTGCAGATACCATTAATATGTGACCTTAAAACAAATACAAAACATACTGTCAAATGCAACATTGGATAAATTAAAACTATACAATTAGTATCCCCTCAGGAAGAAGAGTCGAATCACTATTTCAAACTTCCCTTTTTGTAGAGTCATTTTAGAATATGGGACTAAAATATTGTACATCTTTAAAAACATGTAAAAATTTTATTATTGCTATCATCTGATCTAATGATTTTGGAAACTACTTAAACAAAAAATAAGGTGTACAGAGACCATTTTATACTTTCTAACTTATTTTCATGAACTGATAGCCTATCATGTAAATAGAGACAGGAAGGAGTAGTTGATGGAAATCAGATGAGAGTATATATGGATGATGGATGATGAGTGTTGAGTTTAAAGATCTCGTGACCGTTGTCTCTTGACTAAGACTAGCATCTATTTGTACCAATTTTTTATTTTATTCATTATATCAATCATTCGATATTATAAAAAAACTGTTAAGCAATTAAAAAGTTTAATCATTTAGAATATTGACAATTATTGGGAAGTCTTAGCATAATGGTCCTGTAGCAACACTTCCTACTATGGATATCTGTTTCTCCTGACATGTCATAAAGAATTTGGGAATTCTCTTGCATTAGAAAAGGAGGCATGTTGGTGATCTACTGCTTCTCAGTAGATAAGTTCTTGAGACAGGGACCAAAAAAAAAGAGAATGAGGAAGGCATAAAAGTTCATGCTATTCATAAACATCATTTTTCTTTTCATTTTCACATAGTATTTTAGGCCATTGGAGGTTTATTTCTTTATTTGATTTCAGCTCTGCCTGATTCCAGACCAAATGTTTGTCAGAATGTGCATTTCTGAGTGTTAAATGGGTTCTGCTTGACCATATGTGATTATAGAAGGATATTTCTCCTTGGTAGCCTAAGGTATTCAATATTCAGATACTGCTAGTCATGTCATAGTGTCAGGACAGGCACAAGATGGCTATATTATTTATGATGAATTTAGTTGGATTTTCTTCCTTCCCATCCAAGAGTTCAGAAAAGATTACACCAGCTTTAAAAATGAAATGATAAACCAAACTGTTGAAAATAAAAGACATAAACTGTCAGAACAAAACCCAGTCAGATGAAAATTGCAAATTAATCCCCTTATCACATAGACATATACTTATTTTTTTCTATGTAGTAATCTGATAATTGACACTAAAAGCCAGCCAAAAGAAGAACATTTTAGAGCTGATTCACACATGTTTGTACTTCATTGAAAAGTGTTGGGCTTGAGCTGATTTGAGTTGATATGATGAAAGCTTTGCTGATTTGTATGGTTTTTCACACATGAGGGTCACTGCACAACATGGTAAGTCTGCTCTTGCAAACAGAAAATGAGGAAGGCAACTTTTTCCTAGTTTCTACCTCTTTAGATTGCATGTAGGACTCTCAAATTCCCCTCTACAAATGCATGAGTTCTTAAGTACACCAAATACATATAAAGCTTGCAGAAATGTTATATTGCATCTACTTTTCTGTATAAAGTTGTGTTTTTTAATGGACCATATAGTAATATTTGCAGATGCATTCTGCTTCCATTTATGTTTTGTTTGTTTTTCTGTACCTTTTTGAAAGGAAAAGTAGTTAAAATGGTTAGCAGCATACAATGAACCTGCAATTTTATAAAACACAATTAAAAATATCTTGATTTGTGGGGGAAGGATAGAGATGAAACAAAATATTTCCCAAATAAGTGCTGGATGATAAATTTATTAGGACAAATCTGATAACCCAAAAAGTTATATCAGCATTTATATTCCCTAGGATTCTTTATCAGAACTGAAGTTTTAAAAAAGAGGGAATAATGTTTTGTTAGATGAAGAATGGATTGATTCCATGCTGTAAAAGTATTGCCCAGTTTTTAGATGTATTGTAGTTATAAAAGAAAAACCTTGAAAATTGCTATTGGTAATCTATGAGAATTATTTGGGTTACACTGTTGGTGTGTTTCAATCATTGACTAGAAAAATTAATGGCTATCTCACCATAGAGCAGTGAATCTTGGATCAAAGCTGATCTGTCTTTGTCTCTTTTCTTTCTCTTGTTCCTCAGTCCTATTGTTTCATATGCATTTATAACAACCCTGCTCTAATTAGATTATTAATCCTTAGTTAAGTGTCAAAGCAGCCACAGTACACACTGTCAGAGTGGGAGGGTTCCTATTTCTGAGAGCTGTCTGTGGATCAAACTGTGTTGTCACCAGTTCTGAGCTTTCCAAGTTTTTTATGCAACTGCCTATGACTTGCAGCTACTGTACTTAAAAAAGGTGTGATCAATTTATTTCAACACCATTGTGGAAACCATAGGTTCTATAGAAGGTAGGCAGTATAACTGTAAAGGGGAGGGGATATATAGCTGTAGGAATGTGTTTAATTAAAAAATATTAACCAGATAAGGAAGAAAATATTTAAATTTCATAGAAATCTATTTTTAATTCCACCAAGCTTCTGCAATATAGCATGAGTAAGAATGTCTTCATTCTTTATAGGACACCATCAAATTATATGGTAACTCTCTGAGTTTTAAGCAAATACTTTAAAAACTCTCTTTTATAAGGCTAGTCTTGAATGACAGACATAAAGTGCCAAGTAGTCATTCAAACAATTCTTCCCTACAGAGCTTCAAAAATGTCATGAATCAATCATCTCCGCCCTATTCTGCTCATCAAGATGTCTAACATATAAGAAAATTGGATTACCATAGATGGCATGGCATTGATTGAAGCTCATTACACTCTAACATTAATGCTAATCTTAAAGTAGTCAAATTCACTTATTACGAAGACTTTCAATCACAACCCAGAAGTCAGCTTCCATAAAATGGGAATAGCAGATTCCAAAAATATGTGTGAGTTAGTACAATGATATATAAATATTTTCTCACTGGACATAAATACACATAGCAAACAAAAACAGACTCTGATTTACAGTGACCTCTGAAACTCTTCTGGCATCATCTTATAGCCGTTTATGCCTCCTCCTTTCTCTCTTAAATAGTAACATAAGATAAACAATGTTTTGGATTCATTACAATTCAAATTCTCAATTTCCAATATATATATTTTTTGTAGTGTCCACAAGAACACATAAAGACTGTATGTCATAGACATGTGTATGGTTCTACTTTGTGGAAGTGCCTAAACAACACTGTATTAGCTAAATTTCCTGAATGCTTACCCAGCCTCAGTTTTTCAACATAGACTTCATTCAGCAATCACAAAATTATCAAAAGCTGATTGGGGAGGTATTTATGTGAAGGTGATGTAAAAGCCTTTTCTTCCATTTGGAGTTAAGCATTGCTGCAGAGTATGTAAGCTAGTTTTAGGAAGTGAATCCTTTGTGGTTTTCCATGCACTATTGCTTTGACTGTTTTTGTGTGTTTATGTGTATTTTCAAACAGCAGACATTATCTGCAGCTTTCATAGAAAGATGCCAACTGTCCTAGGACGCTGATAAACTTTGACAAACGCACCCTGGCTCCCTTTGTTCTTCCCTACTAACTTTATTATTCCTTCCTAGCATCCCTTATTTTCACAAACCCTCTACTCCTGCCCCAAGTCTCACATTGGCTCCTGCATGTCTATGGAGATTCTCAGTCATCCAGGCATAGTTGTCTCAAAGGTGTTTTTTGAAGAGGCAACTGGACTTTCTTGTTTTTCTCGATGTTTCATTTCTCATCCAAGGGAGCTGAAGAAGCTTCTTGGATGAGAAGCGAAACGTCTTCAAAGAAAAACAAGAAAGTCCAGTTGCCTCTTGAAAAAGCAGCTTTGGAATATTGGCTCCTGTAGTTCTTTCTAGTCTACCTGTTGGTTTTCCTAAGTCCTGTGCTGGACTTCTACTTCTCTGTTTCTAATTATCAGTCTATATGGTTTTTTCTTTCTTATTTTGGCTGATGCAGAGTTAAGGATAGTTCTGGATCCCTATTGAAGCTAGTGGTATTCTAAGAAAACAAATACGAAACCAAGGTTTAAGCTTTGCTTTGAAGATATTCCAATTGCCAGGATGAAAAACAAACAGATGAATAATTGAGGAAAATGTAAAACATAAATAAATAACCTCCTCCCAATGTCTCTTGGTATTTTGTAAGAAAATATAATATATAATACAATAATAGTAGTAATAATACTTTTAGTGTTTTAATTATTTTAAAACTGCAACACACAATTTACTGTACTATATGAACTAATTAAAAAAAACTTGAAGAGCTCCATTTTAACTTTCTTTGAAAAGGCTGTCAGGATAAGATCAAGCCTAATTTCTTTTGGTAAACTATTCCACAACAATGGAGCATAGCAGAAAATGGTCTTTTCCTAGCTTTGACTTCTCTGATCTCCTACTAATAGTTTTCCAAGTTGTTTGAATTGGATGGATTAATTCTGTTTGAGGGAGGTTCTCTTGCAGGCTTCACCAAGTCATACAGGGCTTATAAATTAAAAATAGCACATTAAATTGCACCAGGGTACCTACTGACATTTAATGCAGGACTCACAGCATAGCTGTAATATGTTCATGATCTTTAGTGCCAGTTAGCAAACAGTATTCTGTACCAATTGTGATTTCCAAGGGGTCTTTAATGGCAGTGCCATGTAGGATACTTGCAGTTGTCCAGCTGTGTGGTTATGATAGCATGAGTTACCATTGTTATATCCTCCTGCTCTGGATATGGCTGCAACTGGTATATCAATCAGAGCAGGGCAAGACCCTCCTATGGACAGCCTCCAATTGCTCATCCAGCAGTAGCTGCAACATGATTTCTCAAGGAGAAGTGAACCCCTTCAAGAGATAGTACAGAAATTCTCAATGTACAAACAGCAGCTCCATCTTCCTTGGGTCCAACATCACCTAATTTTTTGGATACTATCCCTAATAACCTCAAGATACCTGGACAAGACTTCCACCACATTGCCACCCTAACCTGAAGTGGTGCAGTATAATTGAGTATCATCACCATCACCTTGTTGATATCTCACCTCTCACCTCTCCCCAGCAGCTTCACATAGAGGTTGAAAAGTAAAGGTCAACACACCACTGATCAGAGGCCACCAAACTGATATCTATGCTATAATCACCACTGAAGCAGAACCACCAAAACACACTGCTCCAATCCCTATCCTTTGTAAGCAGTCAAGAAGGATATTATGGTTAATGAAATTAATAGCTGCTGAGAGGTTTAAGACATCCAGAAGAAGTTCGCTTCTCTCATCATCAGTACATCATCTATTAATATGATCAGTGCCATGTTCTGCTCAGGCTGAATATTGACTGAAAACATTCCCAATAAACTATTTCCTATAGATTGTAGTTTTCTTCATACCATTAATCTCATGAAACCTTATCTCCTATAGTCAAGCATTGAATTCAGTTGACCTCACTCTCTGTTAGACTCACATCATAAATTCAGTTCAACATAAAGGCTAAAACTGCTTTTATTGAGATTGACTATAACACAATTTTGAAAGTATGATTGTGTTACAACTCCTCCTCCTTCTCATAATTCACTGAATCAGAGAGATGTCTGCAGAGCAGCTTCCAAATGTTATCTCTATTCTGGCTTAATTCATTTTTCAACCCTTTTGCCTAGACAACAGTTCCGGTATACTTCCATCAACATAATCTTTCTTACTTTCTACATTATCCCCACCTCACTTTCTGCAAAGACCATGTTTATACTATAATGAACAAAAAATATACATATAGACTGATATAAACATATATGTATTTCTTGTTCATTATGCTATAGGTTTTAGGAATTCTTCAACTAATAACATTTGCATATGGATCTTCATGAGGGAAAGTCACTGGTAGGGTAATAGGTAAAGTAGAACATATTGCTTTTTATATATGGACCATCTTTATTGATGGTCTTTATCAAACTTATTTAAAAAAAATAGAAATCTTTGCCACATCTTTGGAAAAAGTCTAGATATAGGAATGTAGCCTCCAAGACATGCCAATAGGCTTTAATGGGAATAAACAAGGACAGGAGGCTTTAACGATCAGATAACCGTAATGATATTTGGCAAAGATTTTCCAAGGGCTTTGTTTTTTGAATAATTTGCTCTTTTCTGCCTTAGATGTTGGATATCACTTTTATACACATTTTATTATTATTATTATTATTGACAAGAAAAATAAATTGCCTTCACTGCCACTGCAAAGATGCTTTTGCTTACATTGTAATTTTACACGAAGTGGAAGTTTTTGACTATCTTTAGGGCTCTGTTATTCCTTTGTTCTTTTTGTAGCCAGTTGCTGTACTACAAAATAGCCAATAAATATTTGTAATTAAGATGTTGCAGCAGCAATTCATCCCCTAAATGTTCACTGAAATAATATCTCAATTGAGGCACTTTTTTTTTTTTTTTTTTACAAAAACCACAACAATAATCACCCGGTTTGGCTAGCACTCTCCTCCTTAGAAGTGAGATTGCTGTGAAAAGTGAGGATAGCACTTGATGTGTTACTATTTGTTGTGAAGTGATTTAATAAATGTTTAAACAAGTCATGCTGCTGTGACAGCATTCTGTAGTTAGAAATTGTAGCTCAAATTTTTGTCATGCATGTGGTCCATAATCTCTTGAACCCTTTAATACAGAGCAATGATTCTGAAATATTTTGTTTCTGTCAATAGAATTATTTGGGTATTTGCTTCAGTATCACTCAGTACTGGAGCAGAGGATCCAAAGAGATCTGCGTGAGTTGGTAAAGAATTTGTCCTAAGTGAAGAATCTCTCAGGAAGATTCCCTTTTTAATAGTTCTACCATGTTTATTTTATTTATTTAAGAAAATTTGTATGGCTGCCCGCTCACTCTCAGTGACTCTGGCAGCTTACAAAAATAAAAATCCAATATACAAACAATAAAAAACAGTAATCCCCCTACCCCTCTGGCAACAACAATCAATCAACAAGCCACTTGATGGGCTCCATCCCACTCTGGGTTCCCTAGGCCCATTGGCAAAACCAGTACTTCAGTGACTTGAAAAAGAGTGTCAAAGTGAGGGCCAATCTAATTTCTGCAGGGATGATGTTCCAAAGGGAGGGAGCCACCACAGAGCAGCTTCTTATTCTGAGTCCTGTCAGATGTACTTCCTTAGGAGAGGGGACCCGCAACCAGTGGTGGGATTCAGCCAGTTCATACCACTTCGGCAGAACTGGTAGCTAATTTTTGGTTGCCCAAGCCCAAAATGGACTTCCGGAAGTGGCATCCACACAGAGAACCAGTTGTTCACATATCTGAATCCCACCACTGCCCGCAACATTCCCTACCTCCCTGTTCTGGTGGGTCAGGTAGGTGTGACCAGGAAAATTTATAAGTTATTTTTGCTAATACTGATTTTATTTTTGACAAAGCAGCCAAAGTTATATTAGTTTTTACATTTTCAGACACATGGCTCTAGCTTCAGTGCTAAATTCTATTGCTTGCCTGTCTTGAACTTCTAAGCATTTTGACTTGGAAATTAAGTCCCTTTGTATTAAGTAAAGTTTACTCCCAGACATGCCCATATTTAGACGAGAATGCTAGAATAGGTAGGTATCTAATTGGATTTTCTAATGCTTTCAAAATCACAATTGCTATTTCTGTAGCAGTTTTACTGTGGACTTTTGGAAGCCACTAAGAGCGCATATGAATTAGCAGTATATTAACACAGTTCTTCTTTTAAAAAACTCTGTATTTGAGTTCCAAAATATGTATTTTGCAAGGGCCGCTTTGTGTAGCTCTTGCTTTAACACAGAAATTGTTCTGGATTTGAGGAGGTGGCTGTCTTAGGGATACACCAAACAGGAACCACCACCACCCTGCTCCTGTCCAGTCTACTTAAAAGAATGCTGACAACCAGTTTTTGAAGCAGCAAGGTGAGACAATGGGAGACTTCCCAGAGGCTTCCCCACTGCTAGCTACCCATTTTGCTGTTGGCTTCTCTGATTTCTTTGTACCCTCAAGCCAGCCTCTCTCTTTGTTCCTGCAGAGAGAAGACTCCCAGATGGGCAAAGTTTTCCCTTTACTGACAAGTAGCTTCTCTTTCTATCTTGTTTTGAAAGTCTTTCTCATATTCTCAGAATCTTCTTAGGCCATCCTTTGCTGGGGTAACCATCTCTTTGTTTCCGTTCTGCTATTTTATAGACAGTCCTGCAAACTAAATGTCTCTTCTTTTCCTTTCTCCTCCCAATCATGTGTCTATATCTGCATCTGTTCTACAACTTTTTAGCTTCTTTGGTCTTTGGGACATACCTGCTGCCTTGGTAGAGGTCTCTATTTCTAGTTTTCTTCACCAATGTCAAGCTATCCAACAGATGCTAACAAGAAGCTTCCCATTGCTTCAGATGATCTGTCCCACTATTTACCTTAGCATTTCTAGGTCCCAAAGGTGCTTTTTCAAAAGGCAACTGGACTTTCTTTGTTTTGCTTGAAGACATTTCACTTCTCATCCAAGAAGCTTCTTCATTTCTAGGGACCTCAGTTCCTCCACTTCTGACTTTTTCGTCTTTTAGATATTTGTGACCAGAAGCCCAGCACCCAAGTTCATTTCCTCATTGCTTCTGGCAAATTCCTGCCAGCTTTGCCTCAAGCTTAACTCTTTTCTCAGCTTTACTGCTAGCACTTGGGTTGCATTAGCTAATCTATTTTTCCAGAATGATTTAGAAAAAAAAAAGCTATTGTTTTTGCTGTTATTGTTTTCTGTATATTATTCATGGTACATCGTGTACACATTGCAGAGTTAATAATTACTTCTCCAAATGTACCTTTCTTTTGTTGCTTGAAAAGCTAGGGGTTAAGTAGACATCAATTAACAAGAAAACACTGATTTTTTTTTTAAAAAACGTGTTGACACTATAGTTAATATATTAACCTATCATGACCTATTACTGAAATGTTTCAAGTACCTAATGACCTAATGATCATGACCTAATAATGACAAATTATAAAGAGAAAATTCAGTGGTATTTTTCCACACTTTAAGTTTTTGCACTTTCTCAGTTGCAATAGACATTAAATACTACATTGACTAGAATTTTACTTTTTATTTAAAAATAGCATATTGTCAATTTCTATCACACGTGAATGACATGTATATATGTAAGCTGTACATACATCCTCAAAGAGGCTTTGAATGACAATGTGAAAGCATTCTGAAATTTGGAAAATATTTGGGTGGAAATTAAAAAAAAGAGTTATTCATGTGAGCAGAATATTGTAACAGGTGGATTGATTGAATTTAAATTTCTAATACAGATTTTTAGAAATGGCTGAATCTTATCTGGATTATTCTAGAGCAGGCATGTCAAACTCGTGATGTCATGTGATGTTGCGCGACGTATCACAACTTTTCCCCCAATTGCTGGCAATGGGGTAGGTGCGGTTTCGGCGTGACACATCCAGCCTGCAGCCCGGCAGTTTGACATGCCTGTTCTAGAGGCATCACATGACCAAAATTTTGGAAAATTGCAGCAATATTGACATATGGTGAGGCAACTCAGAGACAATTTTTAGGCAACAGGATATGGTTCTTCTGTATGAAGGAAATAGGACTTTTTTTGGAATATAGTAGAGTTGAGCTTCAGAAGACTTATAAAAAATGAATTTTCTGGCTTTATTTTGTCCCATTACTTACTCTCATTACTCATGTAAGGAAACAATAGGTTGTGCCCTTTGAGTTTCTAAATTATACATTAGCTAATAAAAATGAACCAAGTATAACGCAAGGGCATTTTGCTATAGGACTCCATAAACAAGTCATGATAAAATATATTCTATCATATTTTACTACCAGTATTATAAGATTGACAACTGTCCCTTTTAAAACATTCAAAATAAAACAGTCAAAATATCTCTTTCAGTAATCAAGTGGTTTAAAAATTTGATTAGCAAATTGTTGTTGTTAGTTGCAAAGTTGTGTCCGACCCATCGCGACCCCATGGACAACGTTCCTCCAGGCCTTCCTGTCCTCTACCATCTTCTGGAGGTCCATTTAAGCTCATGCCTACTGCTTCAATGACTCCATCCAGCCACCTTATTCTCTGTCGTCCCCTTCTTCTATTGCCCTCAATTTTTCCCAGCATTAGGCTCTTCTCCAGTGAATCCTTCCTTCTCATTAGGTGGCCAAAGTATTTGAGTTTCAACTTCAGGATGTGGCCTTCTAAAGAGCAGTCAGGGTTGATCTCCTCTAGGACTGACCGGTTTGATCGCCTTGCAGTCCAGGGGACTCGCAGGAGTCTTCTCCAGCACCATAGTTCAAAGGCCTCAATTCTTTGGTGCTTTAGCAAATATCTGACAGCAAACCATATCCCTGTCCATGTCAGCAACACACTGTTGTTGAAGCATTTTAAATTGTGGTAGAGGAGACAGAATAGTATTTTAAAAGAGAAACAATTTAAGACAACTCTAAGCTACCTTAGTTATGGGCTAGGGATGACAAGAAAGGGATGAGAAGAAATTGTGAGGACTCATTATTAAAAAAAAATGGCCACTATGCTAAAAAGAAGACTGTTTACCACTGAGCATTAATAATAAAGATGACCCACAGATTTTGATGCTGTTTAAGTGAGAAGGAATCAGAAAGCTTGTCTGTGTTGTTTGTAGCCTTCCAAAGATATGAAGAAGTGTGAAAACTCAAGTGAAAACTGAAACATTTGTTCTTGGTAAATTAAACTATATTTTTCTAGATCAAATTCTTGATGTAAATGCCTTTTTTCTTTAATAACAATACAATTGATGAATATATTTTCTCAGTAACTAATAAGCAAATTATTTCAGATCAGTCCATTTATTTATTTTATAAAACAGTATAGAAAAATGTGGATACCCAGATTCAAATCTATCCTCAGCCATAGTAGCTCACTAGGTGACTTTTGCTAGTAACGGTCTCTCAACTCAATCTATTTCATAATGTTATCATGGGGAAACTGCTTTGAGCTCCTGAATGAAAAACATTGATCAATTAATCAAATAAACAAATAAATTAAAATCTAGTTTCAAAATATATGAATTTGACTAGATCCACAGGTTTCAGAATAGATTGCCTCCCCCCCCCCCAGCTTATCCACAAACATGTAGCTTTATGATTTTTAGGTTGTTGTTTTTTGAGTCATAGGATCTACAACATCTTCTCTGAAGAAGATAGATAGTGGGACCTGAATTGCTTCATGCAATTCTGGTACTAAGCAGGATAGATTCTATGAACTAAATGGCTCTTCCAAATGTATAATGTTAAAAAACAGGAGCAAAAAAGAAGGAAGGAAAGCATCAGCCTATAGTTCTCTCTACTATGCCCAATATGATTGTTCAGTAAATTGAATTGGAATAAGGATCGAGGGGAGCTCTGTTTTGATTATGATTTTTTCAGATAAACCAGATTTTTTCCACAGTACTCAACTGCCTCAATTTAACCTAGCTGAGCCAAGCCAGGCCGAGCTGAACTGAGCCGAGCAGAGCCGAACAGAGCAGAGCCTAGCATTTAGGCTTCTATACCACCTCATAGCACTTTACAGCACTCTCTGGGTGGTTTACAATGTAAGCATTATTTGCATATTGCCCTCAATATTCTGGCTCCTCATTTTACCAACCTTGGAAGGATAAAAGACTGAGACAACCTTGAGCCCCATCAACTCCAGGCTTTGGACAGAGTCTGTGCCACCAGGGCTCCTTTATTCTGATATTGTAATTTTCCATGCAGAGACAGTTTGTTCATGCCTTATTAATTAAAATATTTTTCGGTGAACAAAGTAGCATGGCACACCCTTTATTTTGACCCCCAGTAGGCTTTAATTTTGTGGTTTCAATTTGTTTTGAGCAGCTTTTTCAGCTAAGTGTTCCCCAGATATAGTTGGACAATAATTCCTGGTGCACTAATTTTGGAGAATATCTCATAGATTCAAAGTATCTTAGAAGCAACATATACATTTTCTTTGTTTCAGTTGTGCTGCTTGGCAACAGGGCTGGAAATTATCCTTATGATAAAATTCAAAATGGAGAAGAAGGGTAAAAATGATGACAACCCTTGGAAATAATAAGCCAAAATAATGACTTTGCTGTTAAGGTGATGCTTTGGCAAGATACAGGAGATTTTATCTATACAAAACTCCCATTAATTAAAAAATATGGGTTTAATTTCTAATGAAAACTATTCATTGTTATATTCTGGGTTATTGAAAACCAGCTATGCAGTTGTAAGGAAGTATCAGAAATAGTATATGAAGCTGAATATGGACCTACTGTTCCACATCCTACTTCACTAATAAAAAGCCAGTGGAGATATCCCCAGGAAGAACATAGGAAGTTCCTTCTGCTGAGTCAGGTTTATCTAACTTTATTTACCTTGAAATTCTCTAGAATATTGTAGCTTGCCAGGCCTTAGAGATGAGTCTTCCCCCTCCCTATTCTTAGATAAGTGGGTTAGCTTGCATGACAATGACAGTGATACGGTTGCTTCCCTGAGCCATGAAAGCCCAAGTTTGAAGTGGAACCTGGATTAGTGGCCACTATGCTGTTTTGTTTCTTTTTCTTATCCTGGAAAGCTTAGCCTGCTTATTTGCAGGTGTCTTGCAAGTCTTAACAGTTTTAACAAGCAATCAATTTCAAAGAAAATTTGAATTAGAATTGTGCTTTCTAATTTTTCATGTAAACCTTTTCTATTCCATTTGACTTTCCATAGCCTGTTCCATATTTGCTGGGAAATTCTTTCTTCTCTACCTGTATGTTCCCTCTAAAATCATCCCCATGCTTGGAAAAAAAAAACCCAGTTAAAACTTTTTCTTAAACTGAGTTAGAAGGAATAATCGTAGTTGCTTATTGTTCAGAATGAGTCTGTAAATATTTGTTAAACTATCAACATGTTTGATGAATGGGATAATTTACAAACCACTGAAGACCATAATTTCAGAGGAAGAGATCATGACCATTGCATTTCCTGAAGTTCCCCATTCTGTGTTCTTTTGTTGTTGCTGCAATATCACTTTTTATCCATTTTTGAATTCAAAATATTTATATATTCTTGGATAAAGTTTTCCATGAAAAAGACCAATACACATTAATATAAACCTTCTTCAATGTAAATTAATCTTGTTCTAATGAGGTCTCCATTTTACTTACACTCTCAGGTTTTGTCCACTGCCTTTTCATATCTATCTGAACTTGGTGCTTTTGAACATTTGAACATCAGATTCTAAATTCTGCCTGTGAATTCTCTTCCTTTTTAAGAATGATGCACGTGAGTTTTTTTATGACTGTCATAGTTGTTGACTTCCCATAACTTATTGCAAAGAAAAGAAGAAAAGAAAATGTCCTGAAAGAGTTTAATAATACCCCTCCCCCCAATCAAATAATACAAACTCCTTTCCCTGAGCATGGAGAACAGAGAAATACAGAACAGCACCAAAATGGCATCTGTTCTTTATACTAAAATGAAGAAGCTGCAGAAGGTTTGTGGAAACTTGCTGAGGTTTGTTGTCACTTAGCAGGAAGTGTTCAGGAGTTTGTGAAGAACAAAATTACAATTTGTCAAATGTTGCAAACCTCAGAGTGCTCGCACAGTATCTGATTTCACTGTTTCTGTAAATAGGCATTCATTTGACATGGTTTCAAGATGACCAACTTTTTGTTTACTGGTAATACTCTATTCTTCTAACTTTGGGGAAAAAGAAAAAAAGTCTTTGCATATAGATAAAGCTAAACATTCTTTTTAACAGAAGTAGTATTTATTTGGCTGTTTCTAGGCAACTATATTCTGCTGGAATAGAGAATTAAGGCATAATGTTTTTTGACAAGCATCTCCCATCATTATGTGTTATGAACTTAATTTTAATAAGGGTTTCCTAACAGATTCCTGGGAATCTGCTTTTCACATAGATGTTCCTAAGATAATACCCAGCTGGTTGCTTCAATATTCTATTCAAAAGCTAAAAGAACCCAAGGAAGCTAGGTGCTGGTCAGAAAAAAAGAGACATCTGGATTCCCTCCCTATAATCAGTGGAGAAGGACAAAACGTTTTTGAAGAAAGAAAGATAAGAGAAAGAGGCACAGAGAGCTGATTCTTAACATTGTGGAAACCAAATAGCCATTTGGGCCAATGAGGGCTTTACTAGAGAACTGATTTGGGAACAGGATCCTCTGGCTAGTTGCTATTGTTTCTCAAATATGGCAACTTTAAGATTTATTTATTTATTTATTCATTCGTTCATTCGTTCGTTTGTTTGTTTGTTTGTTTGTTTGTTTGTTTGTTTGTTTATTTATTTATTTATTTATTTATTCATTCATTCATTCATTCATTCATTCATTCATTTATTTATTTATTTATTTATTTATTTATTTATTTATTTATTTATTTATTTATTTATTTATTTATTTATTTATTTATTTATTTATTTATTTATTTATTTCCTGTCTTTATTTTTGATAAATAACTCAACGTGCCAAACATACGCTGTATAATACTCCTTCCACCTCCTATTTTACTTACAACAACCCTGGAAGATGGGTTGGGCTGAGACAGAGTGACTGTCAGACCTGCCACAACTTAAACCCCTAAATAGAAATGATCCTTGGCTCCATTTGTTAAGAAAGGTATCGTTTATTAGAGATCAAGTATATTGTAGCATTGCAAAGCCAGAACTGAGAATTGTGCACCAAAATCCCTAAATTTTACTTTTCCCTCCCTTAACTGTCTCTCATTGGTCCCCCCCCAGTGGAATCAATCCGGTTCAGGCAAGATGTTTTCCTAATGGTTAGTCCAAGCGCAGGTTGGTATGTGGCCCCCTCCTTCTTCCAGCTGGGTGACTTTGAGAAAGCATCTTGAGAAGATGCAGCACTTACTTTCATTTTCCAAAGCACTCCCCCCTTCATTGCCCTTCCCCACACTTCATGGCAGTCTGTCACCACATAATAGTGAAGCACAAGCAAGCATAAGGTGGCAGCTGATAGTGACTGGCCCAAGGTCACTCAGCTGGCTTTTATTGCTAAGGCAGGACTAGGACTCACAGATTCCTGGTTTCTAGCCTGGTATCTTAAGCACTACACCAAATTAATGTTGAACTAAATAGAACTCTTTCATTGCATTAATAGAATGCATGCTTTGTTTTATTTTACTGAAAGGACAGTCTGAAACATATGCATGAATCAGATATGCATTAAAAGATTACTAAATCTAAGGGAAAATGCAAAGATGCAAAAGTTCAGATCACATTTAAAGGATGTACTTTCCCCAAGGTAAAAAAAATGAAAGACGCTATTGTTGAAAAAATTCTAGTATTTCTGAAATGTATTTTCTGGCAGAATGCCAGAATCAGATTTGAATAGACAGTGCTACATCTGCTGCTTCACCATGTTCATCAGATTGCAATAGCCAGCTTAGATGAAAAGCAAAATCCTATGGGATAATTGCCCCCTACCCCAGCTCGTCATTTGGATACCTTAACAAAATATGGTTCAGTTTCCCCTTTTGTTTATAGGTTGGTTCATACATTTCTTCTTTCTGTTTCTGAGAATTTCTGATCAATGGCAAGTGTGTGAGCATTTCTGTGCTGCCAAGACATGGAGATGGTCATCAGTTAAATAGTTTTAAACGAGACTGGGTAAATTCACAGAAGTCATGACTATTAAGAGTTGCTAATCTTAACAGCGGTGTGTAACCTTCAGATTTTTTAATAAAAACGATGATACAAAGTATGTATTGCTTTCATTTCCAGCTTTTCTAGTTGCATCTAAATAATTTCCTCAGATACAAATAGTTTTTTTATCATATCATTATTCTTATATGGAATGGCTGGTTATTACAGAAAGCCATTTATGATGGCATTCAAACTTTGGAATTCTGTCCCTTGTAATATTTCACCCAACGCTGAGTAAACTAAGTACCTGGAGAAACCTTTCGGTTCTCTCTTCTCCTTTTCTCCCTCACCCCCTTGCTTTTAAAAGTGCAGGGATTGGATATTTAACTTCTGTTTTTATATGCTGATTTTATTTTATTGATATTTTATTGCACTTCTTTCTATACACTAGCTTTATAAGTTGTAGAATTTTTAAGATGAAAAAAATGGATCTCTTCTTAAAACAGAGGCCCTTACAGAGAAATTGATGAACTGGTTTGGTGGAATGGGGCATGGAAACGATGTTCACTATATAGCCTGATATACAGTCTTCTGCATTTGTCTATCTCAACCTGGGATCTACCAGAATTGTTAGGGAGTCACATTAGGAATGGTGGGAACTGGATTCCCACTCATTAGAAAAGAACAAAGTTCAAGAAAAGAATGATTTTCAGATCTCATGGGGAACTTTTTCTGAGAGATCTTCTAAAGTTGGTTCTGGTAAAGATGAAGATAGCTCAACACTTCTACAATTATTTCAAAAATTCTCATGAGTATATAAAAGCATTTTGGAACCTAAAATGTTTTGGAGATGAGATATTCATATGTCAAATTTTATGAGAGAATTTGATACAGCAGATAAGATGCATTTCTGTGTGACCTCTTTAAAAAACTGAAGAAAGAATGACCTACTGAGACATCTTTTGTTTTTAAATATATGATCCCTATTTTTTTATATACAGAGCAACAATTTCTAATTTCCTTTGTTTGAGAAACAACTGGGATTTATTTTATGACTTGATTTATAAACATATAACAATGGAGGGAAGTTTATTTATTTATTTTTGTTTGAAACACAATGAAGCCATGTAAAATTGTAGGAACTGTAAATATATGTCAACCCAACCTTAGTCATTACACTTACAAAGAATGGCCTCCCATCATCTATAAACATAGCCTGATCCATTGAAAATAACTTACTGTTGTCCATAGGAAGAGACCATATGAACACTTTTTAAAGAAGTCACATAAGGATCCTTGCCCAGTTTCTCTATATAAGCAAATTATTTTTTTTAAAAAATCAACAAAAAAGAGAGAATGTATTGTATGGAATTATGCAACACAAACTGTAAAGTACCAGATATTCCAGAGTCATTGCAGTGCATGTGGCAGTTACCTGGGTTGTAAAATGATAAGTTGTCAAAATTGGGACTTAAAACCAAAGAATTAGCAGCTGTGCCTTACTTCCCCACCCTTCTCTCCAAAATTTCACCTCATCAATAGGAAGAGAGAACTTCTCCTGCTGCTAAGTACAAATATGTCATTTGATAATAAAAAGGAATGGAACATTGAAAAGCGAATGAAGACATCTTATGCTTAAGCTTGACTCAAGTCAACTTGAACAATATTTGGCTGAAGCCTGACTGAACAACTCTTCCTTGTGCCAATAAAAATCACTTAAAGTTGCAAACAGCCCTTCCCTTAGCAATGGGAAGTGAACTGGAACTTTTTTTTTTAATGTTTGGAATATGAGCTAAGCCTAATGTATTCAACATTTTTTTCCTTTTCATCTGCATGTTGAAAAGGTCTTGAAATCACAGTAAAGCAAAACCTTGCATTACAAGACTAGTTAGGCAAGGGATTTGATTCTGAAGATAGGACAGTGGTGGCGAACCTATGGCACGCGTGCCAGAGGCGGCACTCAGAGCCCTCTCTGTGGGCACACGTGCCATGCCCTGGAGATGGCAAGGGACTGGCCCCCGCCATGCTGGCCCCGCCCACCCAGTCTGCCATGACCACTGCAGCCACGCCCACCCGGCACCCGGTGATAAATAAGTGGGTTTTGGGTTGCAATTTGGGCACTGGGTCTCTAAAAGGTTCGCCATCACTGAGATAGGACAAAACTTCACGGGTCCACTTGTCAGCTAATTTAAGGTTTTGACCACTTCATTACATTTTGCTTTTATTTATTTTTCAACAGCAACCTGCTAAGAAAGGGCCCTCTGCCCCCCAAAAACATCATGCTTCACTGAGCTGAAACAGGGTATAGTGCTGCCTTAGAACTGAGGTGGAAACAACAATGACTTCAAAAGAGATTGATTTTGGAGAGAAATCAGAAGATCCTTCTCCCTCCCCACCATTTCAAAAAAAAATAATCACAGTGCACCCTAACTATTTCCTCTCTCTAGATTGTATCACCATGCAAAGGATAGTAAGGAGAAGGAGATATCAGAGATGTATGAAGCCTTTCTGCTCTAAGCAAATAAAAATTAAAATAAAAAATGGAGATATTTAGAATGGTAACATACTTTAAAGTCTTTATGGCACAGCAGACATTTTGGGAATTACTGAATCTGAAAAGGAAGCTCCAATCAGTTTGCCCTAAATCATCAACCTGAAAACTAGATATAAATACTACATTAACTAGAATAATGTCATCACTCATTCTTTGAAGCCCACTCTCTTTTCAAATAGAATACCACCATTGTCAAATAGTGTATTTACCCAAAAATAGGCATTTAAGTTTCAGCAATAATAATTTATTATTCATTTTCAAACTGTAAGAAACTTTGTTCATCTTGAACAGGCAGGTAGGTATCTCAGTCAATATAAGGAACTTTATAGAGACACGAGTAGCTGTGATTTCGAGATCTGAACCAAAGGCAAAAACAAAAAACAAAAAAAACCCGCCTGCTTTTCCAAAGATCTGCATATGCCTGCTAAATCTGGGGACCTAACCTCAGAACCAAAAATCAGTGCCTTACAATCACAGAAGAGCAAAACTGAGGAAACTTTTAAGGAAAGATAATTCTCCAGTAATCACCACAGAGACATTTTCAAAATGGAGCAGAAGAATTGTTGCGATTAAGCTTTTCCTGTGAGCTATTGCTGTCCAAATCTCTTTGCTTTCAGCAGTTTATGTAGACTCCCAATAAGCTTCCAGGAATGCAAAATGAAACAATTGTCAGAGAAAGGTGCTGGCCACTTGGCACTCCTAAATACTACACATTAACTCTTGTTTCTTTTAAAAATAAGGTGACTGAATTCTCACACAATTGCTAAATGTCAGAAGGTCTTTACAATGTTCTAAAACCTGGCATTTTATATAATACCTTATAAGGTTTTAAACGCTTGTAACCCTGTGTGAAATAATCTAGTAGTGTTTAATGAAAAAGATGCTTACTCTAGCTTAAGTACTTTTAAAAATCTGAGTTTTCTTTCCTACAAAATAATTTCCCCTTCAGGGTGGTTTGCTCTAGAGAAGATGCTGTCAGCCTAATGTTATGTACCTCCCAGGCTCTTTGGCGTCCCCATCCCAATATATATATGTATAATAACTATGAGGGCAGAGGAGGCTGTCAGTTTTATCTCTAGCCAAAAGGATCAGTAGGAACATGTCCCCTCAAGGCACTGAACAAAACTGCTTAGCTTCAGCAAAATTGTTGTATCATATTCCTGCAAATCATATAGTGAAGTTGAGTTCATCCATCCTGAACAAAGTAACGGCAACCGAATGAATAGAAACTCCATCCAGGTCTGTCTGCCCAAGTGAATCGTGTTCAATTTTGGGGGGGGGGGTTTCACTTTCCCTGAAAGATCAATGCTGCAGCTTCTGGATCCATCACTGTCCCAGAAAGCCCAGATGATCTGAGTGGTTGGCAGCACCTTTTCGCAGCATAAGCTGATATATCAAATCTAACCGGCACCCAGATGGCTGACCTTTGGGTTGGATTATTTCAATGTATTGTGCATGGGATTAACTTCAGAAATTATTCAAAAGCTTCCCTGGGAAATACAGCTACCAGGATTTTGAAATAGGGATGACCAATGCAATCATATGATGCCAATAGGACTTAGTTTAAAAGTTTTGTGTTAAACTTTAAAGCCCAGAAAATATAGGTGGAGGAATGGTTTTTTTCCAGTCTGGTACCATCCAAATGTAGGGTGGGTGTAGCTGCATATAATTCCTTGGCCTTGCCAAATACCATGATGCACAGGTAAAACAGCCTTTGCGTTGAAGGGTCCTGCTTGGAACATCCCTTGCCCACCACAAAATACAAAAGGAGACTTACAGTGACATCTCTCCAGTTGGCTGCTCTCTTGACTGCAGCCCACATAATTTTCTGTACAGCCAGCAGTTTCAGTTTTGATTTGCTTTAATTTTTACTTTAAGTGCCCAAATTTCCCTGAAAAATATCACACCTGTGTGTTTATTCATTTTTTTCCTTTTGTAGTATAGATTAATATACTTTATTATCATTACTGCTATCATTTAAAATTTTTAATAATTTTCTATGGATTTTAATGTGGAGAAAAGCAAAGTTTTACATTTAGGCAGGAAAAATCAAAGGCACAAATACAGACTGGGCAAGACTTTGCTTAAAAACAGTAACTGTGAGAGGGACCTTGGAGTCCTAGTGGGTGATCACTTGACTTTGAGCCAGCAGTGAGCAGCAGCAGCCAAAAAAGCTAATACAATCCTGGGTTGTATAAACAGAGACATAGAATCAAGATCATGCGAAGTATTAGTACCACTTTATAAAACCCTAGTAAGACCACACCTGGAATACTACAAGCAATTTTGGTCACCATACTACAAAAAGATGTTGAGACTTTGGGAAAAATTCAGAGAAGAGCAACTAAAATGATCAAAGGCCTGGAGACTAAAACATATGAAGAATGGCTGCAGGACTTGAGTCTGGCTAGTCTAAAGAAAAAAAGATACAGGGGTGACATGATAGCAGTATTCCAGTATTTGAGGGGCTGCCACAAAGAAGAGGGCATCAAACTATTCTCCAAAGCACCAGAGGGCAGGACAAGAAACAATGGTTGGAAACTGACCAAAGAGAGAAGCAACCTGGAATGAAGGAGAAACTTCCTAACAATTAATCAGTGGAACAGCTTGCCTTCAGAAATCGTGGGTGCTCCATCCATGGAGGTTTTTAAGATGAGATTAGACAGACACTTGTCTGAAAGCGTATAGGTTCTCCTGCTTGAGCAGGGAGCTGGACTAGAAAGGACTAGAAGGTCCCATTCTATTCTATTCTATTCTATTCTATTCTATTCTATTCTATTCTATTCTATTCTATTCTATTCTATTAACGATTGCACCAAGAATAATAAACTTGTTAGCAAAAAAAATGGAGATGATAGGTCTGCAGAGTAGCTGTTTCTCATATGAGTGGATTCAGTAAAATTATGAATGACCAGCATATGGAGCTCATGTTCTGCCACTCCTACATGAATTTATGTTGTGAGGAATCAGCTGTCATTCTCTGAAGTGTTTTTATTGGTTTCCCTATCTCTAGGTTCAAGGCACTTGTCCTTAACAAAGACTGTGTTGTCAGTTCTTGCATTTTACAGACATATGATAACTGTACGTAATGGAGATGTGTTCATGGCAAATAAAAAGCTTGGGCAATTTTCTGGCTACTATCAGCCACATAAAGCTATTTTAGCCTACTTTATTATGGATGTTCTTGGCAATATGAATGTTAAAGAAAATATATGCTGCCTACAACGGATTAAATTCCAAACAGGTGAATGAATCCTTGTCAAGATAATGTGCTTGTCATTGCTTATGCCCTGCAATTGTAAGTAGTGCATTACAGAATATTCTGAATGTATCCATATTCTAAAAATAGACACAATTTAAGGATTCTTTTACACTGACAAATTCCTTCAGGTGGTTACATATATTCTGTGCATTTAGTGCACTGGACTATTTGTATTTATTTTTTTCTTTCACTCATGGCACTGGTTTCTCACAATCAAAATCTGATTTCTGTTAGCTTTTGTCTGCACAGATATGTACAGTTTATTCAGTTGTGTAAAGGAATTTGGCTGCGGGAAGAAGTCCTATATACTCCTAGAATTATTTAGTTAGTGACAATAATGGAATTGAAAAAAGAGCTGAAGATGGCAATCAAAATTATCTGGAGACTTGAGCAACTTCCTTACAAGAAGCTGCACTGGCTGCCAATCTGTTTCTGGGTATAATTCAAGGTGCTGTTTACCACTTTTAAAACCCTACATGGCTTGGGGCCAGTTTATTTGAAAGACTGCCTCTCTCCTATTACATCCATTCCACTCACCAGGACAGAAAGACAGGGAATGATACGGGTCCCATCAATTAGTGATATACATCTGGTGGACCATGAAAAAAGGCCTTCTCTATGGTGGCCCCCTCTCTATGGAACACCATTTCCTCCAAGATATAGTTTGACCACCACCCTGCTGCTTTTCCAAAATGCCCTAAAAATGTGGTTGTAATGTCAGCAGGTCTGGGGACACCGAATGGAGATGGAGTCAATCAAGTGGTTAATTTGACTGAGTTGCTGCTGCCATGGGGATGGAGATGGGTTTTTAATAAGTTTTTAGGTTGTGATTTTTAATGTTGTAAGCCACCCAGTGTCACATATGTGCAAGTTGAGCTGCTATATACATTTGCTAAATAAATATAAAATAAAATAAAATAAAATAAAATAAAATAAAATAATAAAATAAAATAAAATAAAATAAAATAAAATAAAATAAAATAAAATAAAATAAAATAAAATAAAATAAATAAATAAATAAAATAAAATAAAATAAAATAAAATAAAATAAAATAAAATAAAATAAAATAAAATAAAATAAAATAAAATAAAATAATAAATAAAATAAAATAAAATAAAATAAAATAAAATAAAATAAAATAAAATAAAATAAAATAAAATAAAATAAAATAAAATAATAAAATAATAAAATAAAATAAAATAAAATAAAATAAAATAAAATAAAATAAAATAAAATAAAATAAAATAAATAAAATAATAATAAAATAATAATAAAATAATAATAAAATAAAATATAAAAAATAAAAAATCATTACTGGCATGGAGAAAGCAAAAAGGGAGGCATTCTTTCCCTACTCAAAAGTGGATCATCTGTGAAATTTAGAACAGACAAACGTGTATTCATACAGCTCATAAGTGTCTTATGGGATCTATGATCATGTGTGATCATGGATGCTAACAACTAACTTTAAAAGGTGGTTTAATAATTTAAGATAGTCCTATCAAGAACTATCCAGGCTGGGGACACCACAGCCCCAAATATTAGTTGCAGGGGATCGATCATAGGAGAAGTTTATAGATTTGGTCTGTTGAATGCAAGTGCCCCACAGATACCTGGTTGGCTACTGTGTGAAATAAAATGATGGATTATTATGAGTTTTAGTGCAATTGAAGAAGATAATTCTATGCTTTATAATCTAATAAGTGGCCTTGGTTTTAAGGCCATACATCTAGTGGTCAACCAATATAATCAGTCTGCTTAATGGAGCGAGTCTAGAACTATTGAGAAAAGACAAGTACTTTTGGTCTTCCATTCAATTACAATTGTTTTTACATACTGCAGCTGTGAGGTAATCAAGTTCTAAACAAATTTTCTTTCAGTTTTGAGGTGAGATAATTAGCTGTATAAAATTATTGGTCTCAACTTTCCAGTTTTTCCATACTAGTGGTAAGTGTGTCAAGGCTTGTATAAGCTACATCTGTCTTTTAAACTATCATGGGCAAATCCATAGGAATTATCCCCAGACAGTGTAAAATTTATGAAGAGAATATTATAGCAAGTAATATTAATATATTATCAAAAAACCATGAATACACAAACAGATATTTCAAGTATATAGGGATTATTTGGAAGCTTTCTGAATATATTCAACATGGGATCTCAGTTTTAGATGGCTAAGTTAGTAGGAGCCCTGGTGACGCAGTGGTTAGAATGCAGTACTGTAGGCTAATTCTGCCCCACAGTCTGAAATTTAATCCTGATGGGCTCAAAGTTGACTCTGACTTCCATTCTTCTGAGGTTGGTAAAATGAAGACCCAGATCACTGGGGGCAATATGCTGATGTTATAAACCATCCGGAGGGAGCTGTAAAGCACTATGGGGTGGTATATAAGTCTAAGTGCTATTGCTATTGCTATAAATTATATTCAGCCCTTTTATGTGACAAGCTGGCTACAGCAATTTGAGGCAGCTTTGGACCAGATATCCATATACTCAGAAATTATTGATACTGTTAAAATTCTATACAGGAAACACAGCAATAATCTCTCCATTTTGACATCATTCTTGTGGCATTGTATTGACATAGACATCCTCCAGATATTTGCATAATATTGCAGATTACATGAACACTCCACGTGACCAGTGCTGCCATAGAAATCCTGTCAGAATAGCTCCATTTGTTGTAAGTAGAAATTTAGTCATTTCTATTGTACTTTCCTTGATTCCAAGCTCAAAAATGTTTTCTTTTTCCTTATAAAGGAAAATGTGTTAATCCATAGCAGTGTTTTTCAACCCTTGCCATTTTAAGATGTGTGGACTTCAATTCCCAGAATTCCTAGCCAGCTACACAGTGGTTCAAACATCTTAAAGTTGCTCAGATGGAGAAATACTAATCAAAAGAGCCTGAAACTTTATGAATGGAAACTATAGATCTACCACCACTTTATAGCCTGTTATATTAAAAACAGTTGAGAGATGCAAGCATTTGGGGTGGTAGATTTCGGTTTAGACTGTCACTGACGTTGTTCTTACTAGAGGTTACCCGATATATTTTACAATGTTGCTGGAAAGTTGAAGCAGCTTCAAAAAGGAATTTCTGGGCTTTAGTTTTAACAAAGTAAAATCTTATTTCTTTTCTTCAGTATTCAACTAACTCATTCTATTCATTGACTTTAAAATGATTCCTGCAGTGCCTTTAACTTTAACAGCTGCTTATTAGACTATTTAAACCACCATCTCTGTCCGGTTTTCCAAAACTATTTTCCAGATATTCTATTGCTCACAAACCTCTTAACAATTACCAGCATTTACCTCAAGTGAACCTGGACTGGAACAATTTTTTTTCTGATTTTTCTTGGCTGCTCTATGTATTAATTTTTGTACTGCGTTTGTATTAGGTTTTAATTGATTTTTATGATTGTTCATTGCCTAGAGCCACTTGTTTGAGATAGGAAGCCCTAGAAATTGAATAAACAAATAAATGAACAAAAACAGTTGAAGAAAGTTCCCTTCTAATATTGTATTTCAATGTGCTCAAAATCCATTATTGTAAGAATATTTTTCTGTTAGAAACCAATCCAAAGATACGATTATTTTATTTTCCAGTTTTGCTGTTGACTGGAAAGCTTGAGAAAAATGTTGGGGTACGATTTTAAAAACAAGTGCATCATTATTGGGTAGTAATTCCAAAAACTAAGACAATTCCATGTACTTGTAATGAAAAACAAGTCTACTTCAACTCAATGAACTTGCTCCTGGATAAATGTGGACAGGACAACTGATTTAATTATGACTGTAGCAGTATAAAGTGCCATATTATTGAAGCAAAAATGAAAGGGACCAAGATAGCATTTGGTTCAGCTTGTTGTTCAGAAAGCAATAAACCACTGATGCAGTCTTGACCATAGTGTTATTTAAACACTATGTCCATACAGTAGACAGCTTACGTCAGTTAATCCTGAGACCCTCTAGATGTATAAATCCACCCAGCATCCACAATGTGGGCAATGGAAACTAATATTGATAAAACAATTTGAAGTCCAGTACATCAGAAGAGTATTACATTAGAGGAGGTCACCTTTGTATGGTATAAGCATATAGGGAAAGAAAGATAGAAATCAGTGAAATCTTGATAAAATATCTAATTGCAAATATAGCAACCGCTAAAAGCATTTCTCAGACTATTCTCCCCCCAAAAAGCTATGGAATACAGTGATAGTTACAATAAATCATCAAAATAATGAAATGTTTGTTGTGATATCAAAAGCAAGCTCCACCCATAGTGTACTTGCATGCAATTTTGCAATGCCAGTACAAAAGTGGCAGAGTTTTCATTGCTGCACACATTTAATCATTTATGCCCTTCCTCATTCTGCTGACACCCATAGCTGAGTACAATTTTAGGCAATGTTGCCACACAGAATCCTGTAATTTCTTTTGTCATGGCAATCTTTGATGCCCCAAGGAAAAGAGACAAAGTTCTAGCCAGATTTACAGTGCAAGCCAAAGTAACTTTTAATTTATCCATGTTCTACATAATCAGCTTCTTTGATGGTATCAAAGCACATATGAAACATTAGAAAGCTGACCCCTTTATGACAGCCTCATAATCTTCTCATGGTGAAGCCAATTTGTGTAACTGCATCAGATTGAGCTGTGTAGGATTTGCATCAAAGGAAATCATTCTAAGTGTTGATTAGCAATGGCAGCAGATAAAACTGAACTCTCTGTCAATGGATATAGAGTATGCCTAAGTATAGTTGATATGTCTGACATTCAGTGACAACTAGCTTCTTGCTGTGGTTTCTACCAGCTGAAATAATGGCACAAGTTGGCATTTTAACAGGATGATACTCAGAGAGTGCCAAACTCGTTCAGGGACTGCCTAAGACAGAAAACAAGGCAACTCAACAACTCTTCGGAGAACCTCCAACAATCTCCCCATTTCTGATGTTCTCATACCATTATTTTTCTGCCACATGCAAATCACACTTGATAGAATTGCATAGCTATAGTCTTCTTTTTCCTTGAAAATAACAGCTATGGGATGAATGTGATGGAATTGGGAATGTGAAATTTAGTTCGTTTTGCTTCTGAGTCACAAACTTGGGAAATACCCTAGATGTAATAAATCCTGTACAAGAAAAGCTCTCATTGGCAGCAGTGATAATTTCTTTCTCAGCAAATTTACAAATTGGTAAGAGGGAAGTATTCACTGAAGTGTCAGGAATTATGAAGTTCTTGCATTGGATTAAATTGTAAGGACATAGAGATTTCTGACACTGGTTTCTACTGTATTTAAGGTGCATTGAATGTAATAATTTAATGTTAGAGATATATGGTCTCTGAGTCTCTCTCCCATTCTTAGGATAATTGCATTTGCACAAGTCCAACCACTGTAATCTTATTTTATCCCTACACTGCATACTATATTGATGACTTTTTCAAAAGTTATCATCTTTGCTGTCTTACATATTTATAGAGAAAATATTTCTGGAGGGCAAATTCAGAAGTTATTCTTCTACACAACCTTATCATTATGGCGTATACTATACAAACCAATAATATCCATTCAACACTTATTAAGAAAGCCCAATGGCTTTATACCTAAAGAAGACAAAGTATGAGTCATTTATAAAATAAACCACAAAGACTGTGAACATCACTACATAAGACAAATATGTTAGTATAACATATCTATGAACACTGATTGATAGAAAATATGATGAATCCTCATTACATTCATTAAACAAGTTCAGCCATAACGTCAACTGGGAAGCTGCTGAAATTTTCATTTTCATTCAACAGCCAAGTAAAAAAAAAAGTATGTGAACTCCTAGAAGTATGGTTCAAATTAGCAGGAAACAGACATAGACCTTATCTATGGAGCATTCATAAGAAATAGTCAAGTGTCAAACAGAAGAGAAAACAGTACAGATTACAACATTCCTCATTATTACACAACTATTAACCAATACCCAGAAAAACAAGACGAAAGAAAACTACATTAACAAGAACCAGATACAAAACCACCCCAAAAATAGCATCACCCAATAACACTGTACATCTAGTAACATACAAAGCTGAAGAAGAGGTAGTTCTATTATTATTATTATTATTATTATTATTATTATTATTATTATTATTATTATTATTATTATTATTATTATTATTATTATTATTATTATTATTATTATTATTAATTGTTGTTGTTGTTGTTATTATTATTATTTATTATTATTATTATTATTGTTGTTGTTGTTGTTGTTGTTGTTATTATTTATTATTATTATTATTATTATTATTATTATTATTATTATTATTATTATTATTATTATTATTATTATTATTATTATTATTATTATTATTATTATTATTATTATTATTATTATTATTATTATTGAAATGTCTGCAAATGGAAAATCAAATTCAGAGAACTCTTAAATTTCAACATTCCAACCCTGAGCTATATATATTGTCTACAACTGCAACCGAAATTTATTTCACTGAAATGTTTATTGTTATTCTGGTTTGTTGCACAATCAATAGATGTTCATTGATTCCCAAAGACCTGGGATTGGCAGATGTTGATGTTTGATGATATTAGAGGTATTGTCACCAGAAATAAGCTGTTCCAAGCTACCTTTTGCAATTGACCAATGATGAATTTGCCAATGCCAATGTTTTCAATGGTACTGTTGGTACTATCTTTGCTTTCTTTTGCCACAGTCATTCTGTTTCTATGTTCAGGTCTTTGTATTTTGTTATCTTCTCCAGTTCTTTCTCTTTTATTCTGTTGTGTCCAGGTATTGCCATATCCACTATCCAGACTTTTTTGTCTTTCTTATCAATAATTGTTAAGACTGGGTGCTTGTCTGTTTAAATTCTAAAGTCTCAGAGCACGTTCTTCATCTTCCATTACTTTCACTATTTTATGATCTCACCAATTCTTGCTTACAGGCAAATGGTATTTCTTGCAGTTCTTCTAATGCAGGATGATGATGATGATGATGATCATGATGATCATGATGATGATGATGATGAAGATGATGATGATTGTTCACTACATAATCAGCCAGATATTCAGACTGGATTTGGCATTTTTGTCCACCTATCAAATCCTTCCCAAGAACCTGGGATAGGCAGATGTAGATATTTGATGGTCTAAAAGATATCATTGCTGGATATAAGCTGTTTGGGCTCTGAAGTAAGCACTAGGGAGGGCTGGTACTGGTACCAGTAGGCTGTGAGCGCACGGGGGTGTGACGGGGCCTATGCATGGGGTGGAGAAGCAACGTGGTGAGAGTGTGGTGGCGGACCAGGTACAGTACTGGTGTGGCCGTGGTGGGCGGTGGCAGAAAGGGTGCCAAGCCTGGTGTGGGGCGAGTCAGCCCAGATCTGGAGTGCCACCCTGCCACCGGTCTGCCAGGACCCTTCGCCACCGGCCACCGCCTTTGGGCTGCTTGAGCGCCAGTCTGCACACCTACTCAGTGCTACAGGCACTGGGCTAAGGGCTGAACCTGGTGCTCTTCGGGCCCTGGTGGGCACTGCAACTCTCATGCCAACTAGCCACTTTTGGCCTCTACTGGCTGCTCCTGCTGAATTGTCTTCTTCCCAGCCAGCTGCTGCTGCTGCCGCCATGAGGTGAGGAGGTGAGGCAGGTGGCAAGGGGGTGGAGTTGCTTCCCTCCACCTGCCAGACACCTGCCGAAGCCGCGCAGGGTAAAGTTGCCATGGGGGGTGGAGTTGCTTCTCTCTGCCTGCCAGACACCTGCCAAAGCCATGCAGGGTAAGGTTGCCACGCCCGCCCCGCCCAGATGCCCTTGCCTCCCCAAGCATTTTTTTACCGTACTAACCTACGTTTCAGCTGCATTGCGTTTCTCCGTTCGCTTCTCAGCCTTCGCTGAGTAGGGTTTACTTTCAGGGAAACACGGTATTATTGAAATATTATTTTAATTCTGTAATTTCTATGTTGAATGCTGATGATTCCTCCTCCCCTTAATTCACTTCCTCTAGTGACAAAGTCTGCTCATGGCACAGTCTGTGCAATGAAATAATGAAGTCTGGGTGCATATGTGGTGCATATCTATGAATCCACTGTCTCTCTCACACTTCTTTGTTCCATGTAACAGCATGTGATATAACTATTTATGCCCACAAATTTCCATTCTGGTGAGGTGATCATATGATGTACAAGAACAAATTAAGGGGGAAAAAATCAAAAGTCCTACTGAAATATCCCACTGAGACAGAATCCGATGTAAGAATCGCAACTGAACCAGAAGGTGAATTTCAATTTCTTTAGAAAATTTTATAGTGGAGAACCAGAAGCATGGCCTTTTTAAAGAGATGCTGAGAACTTTCAGTAAGCATCATTTACAGAAATACCTTTGCAACCTTAGAGATTTGAAAAGACTCTCTCTTACAAACATATATCTGCACATATATAAATCTTAACATCAAAAACCCAGAAACCTGGAACCCAGGTGAAATATTTAGCGTAACATGTCAAGTAGGGCCCTGCCTAATCCTTGCTTGAGATGCTATGGATTGTATCTGAGTCTCCAACTCCCCACCCTCAGTTTAGTATGCTAATAGCATCATATTATAATGATAATAATTCTTTATAGCTATCTCTCCCACATTGCTGCATACGACTCCACATGACAATCAATGCCATGCTTTCCTTTTTTTCTGGATTATTCTCCTTGTTAATTTCACACATTTCACCCCAAGCAAGAAAAATAATAATAAAAAAATCAGCTCTTCTTGTCTTCTAACAGACATGAGCACACAATCCTCTCAACTCAAGCTTGAGCACATGGTAAATATTGAATATAAATGGGCTTAGATTTTTCCCCCCAAAGAACAATCTCCCCCAGCCTTGGAGAAATAAGTAAATTTGGAGGCTTATTATACATCCTCATTGCTATCAAGCTCAAATCAATCAAAGGGTGTTGGAAAAGGTTTTCAAAACAACACAAATGCTTGGCATTGTTCACTCAGATGAGTTAATATATTAAAAAATTGCTTCAGTGACAGCCTTGTCTCACAATATACTTTAAATGTTTTAAAGCCTTTTTTTATTTTGCTACTTATATCAAATACAGTGTGATTTAATTCCTTAAAACACACACACATACAAAACCAAGTTAGATGTGTTTCCAAATTATGGCCAAAAAGAATGATAAGATGCATATAAAAATAAGGTGGAATTTGAATCGTACCTCATAGCTGCCAATGTAACTTTTTTGACCATATCCTGAGAACATTCCTAACCGCAGGTGAGTATTCCACAAGGAGTGCTGTAGTAGGCATTTCTAAACAGAAAATTCCTGTGGATTAGTTTCAGTCCTATTTAGTAGTCATAGTTGCAAATTTGGAATATCTGATTCCTAATCTCAAATGTGTGTGGTACAGTTTTTATAGTGACTAATGCTTTGCATATGAAAGGGCCTTGGCCTTATTAAGCTGATTCCTATTAACATTCAAAATAAGTTTTGAAGTTGTAACATAGCAAGCCCAGGCCATATGAAGCCCTATCTACACTGATAATGTAGTTTATACTAAATCCAAGAGTTTTGCTCTACTTCTTTCCATACTATCCCAAATTCCCTTCACAATGTGTCACTTGGTGAGGAACCAGAAATACAGCTACTGTCTGTGGATGAGCAAACCTTTCCATTTCAGTTTGCCTCCATTTCTCGTCTTTACAGTCTTAGCTTTGAGCCCTCCTATTTCTGTATTATTCTGCCACAAAGATCTGCACATATATATTTATTCTAATGTATCCGTCACCTCCTATACAAATGTGTGCTTAACTTGTGTATTTTATCAAGTATTTTCCATTAATATGCAATTTATATCAATTTGAAGGATATATGCATGTTTATGAGCACTTTTCCTTAATGTACCCAACTGAATATACTTGGAAAAACAATACTAAAGGAACCCAAATTTTCAGGGACAACTGAACTTTATTTCAGTGTAGTTTAACTGCATGGAAGATGTGAAATTAGGTGAATTCACATTAGCATAAACCTTGAGTAAACTGTTTTCTTCATCCTCTTGCTCTTCTACCCCAATCATCTACCTACATAGATGCTCGACTTTAGGCAGCTGAACCAAGTGTTCTACAACCAGGAGTTTAATTAGGTGGTCCATTTGTTATCTCAAAATTGCATAGCTTTCATAAACCAGAAAGGCTTAAACATTAGGTTTAAAACACTTTTTAACTAGAAACTGAACTTGGTCCCTGGGAACCTCCAATCAATAACTTAGGAACATTTATGCAGTGAGACAAATGGCAGGTCATGTCAGAAGTAAAGATCTTGTGAGGTACTAAAGCTCTAGCACAGAGTATCACATAGCTTCAGATTCAGTGGTTACTTTCTGGCTAGCATTTTTCTAGACAAGTTCTCATTTTAATTTTTACATCTGCCCTCATAAAATATGATTATCTCTATCATATTCTTGGTTCTGTTGCTGCCTGATCTGCAGAGAAGTATTATATTTTTTTATGCTCTCTAAGGAAGAGCTGTTCAAATCATGATCTCTCTTTTTATCTCTCAATCTAGCTATTTATCAGCTCCATCGCTGCCACTTACACTGCAGCTGTTGCAGGTCAGAACGTGAAATACTGAATAAAACTCATAAACAACAGGGGGACAAACCTCATGGACTTTGCTGCCTTTTCCTTCCATTTTATTGCAGGAAAACATGAATTGAAACCCACAGAATATTAAAGAAATAGAAAACATAAAGTTCTTACCAACTTAAACTACCTGTTCATAATCTTTATGTAGACATCTCCAGTTACATTGCAAAGGTATTTTACACTGTACTTAAAAATAGGTGATTCATAAATTTTCTTCTGAGAACTCAGTGGAGAATTGGGATGACTTTGTCTTCCTCCTTTTCTAGAAGAATTATTTTAGAGCTGGGTTATACTGTAGCAGTGTGCAAATTCTTTCTGGCCCAAAAACTATACTTGATCCTTTCCTGGCAGAACAGGATTTGGTAGAGACTCTGCTACAAAACAATAATATATTTATTAAATTATTTATTAATTTTTTTTCTTCTATCCCAAATTATTATTTGGAAGCAACTTTTGTAATGATAAGCTGAATAGTAATGAACTGAGGTTGGTGCATAGTGACACAAAAGAACCAAACTTTATTTAGATATCAGTGGATCTGAGTTGGGGATGACTGACCAAGGAAAGGATGATTGAATCATGGTGATCAGCTCAGTAAAAATGTAAACCTGGTGATCATTCCAATGCAGATTCAATGCTTGGAGTCATCAGAATAGGAACTGAAGATAGAATTGCTGATATTGTTATATAAATCTATGGTGAAACTTTATCTGGGCATTAAGTTCTAGTCATGGCACCTTTAAAAAAAGATATTCAAGAATTAGAAAAATTACAAAGAGTTTCTTAAAATTTGCTTTTCTATATCCCATAGTATTTAGTTTCCATTTAAATTAATATTCAGCCATTTGCTCATAATTAGAAATATACAGTAACTGAAGATTTTCCTCTTTTACTTCTTATCCAGAATTTTAGTCAATACATTCCTTCTGGTGGTGTGATTTGTTGTGGTAGACAGTTTAAATACATATGATACAGATAGGTTGCCTGGACCTGGATTTTTTTCTCTTTTTTTCTTTTATTTTTGTTACTCTTAAAATGCAATATATAATTATGAAAAGCAAATCATATTAAGGCATAAAAAGTGGGCATGATAGAAATAACTATATTAATAGCCATTGACCTTACCCACTCACAGGAGACATTACCTCTTTTTAAGTGATGTCTAACTAATAGGGTGTCAGTTAGTTAAAAAAAAAAGATATAGCTAGTTTAAAAATAATGGGTGCAACTTTATGAAAATGTGATCAGTTAATTGACTGGAACCCATAAAGAAGGCAAACCTTCTTTAATTGGTTTATAAGACAAAATATGGAGAAATCTACTCATGTTCAGCTGCAAAGTTGTTCACTTGCCATAGCTGTTAAAGGAGAAATCCATTTATACAAGGGTGTTTTTATTTTTTACTTAAGACTACTTAGGAGCTGATTGGTTTACTGGATTCTGCAATTTGTGGAGGTAAACAAGAATGATAAGTGGAAAATAAAACCTTGTTGATGTGATCTATAATTATATGTAGTTTTAAAATCACTCTAAATTTCTTACCATGACCCTTAGTTACTTGGAGGAAGGACATGAGGAAACCATGCACTGTAAGCAGTGGTGGGATTCAAATATGTGAACAACCGGTTCTCTGTGTGGATGCAGCTTCCGGAAGTCCATTCTGGGCCTGGGCAACAAAAAATTAGCTACTGGTTCTGCCAAAGTGGTGCGAACTGGCTGAATCCCACCATTGACTGTAAAGAAGAGAAATCTGCTTTTTCTCTTTAATCTCTAGAACAGATTTGAACTTCCAACAATTATGATTCAAGATATTGATAATATTCATGCTTGAAGATTTCCTTTTTCATGTTTCTGCAACAGACCTTTATGTTGCAACCTATCAATGAGATGACAAGTCTTGGCATATCACTGACACCTGATGCACAGAGAGCAGGGAAAATCCCTGTGGTGGCAGCTTGACCTAAACAAGGATACTCTGAATCAGGATTTGGGAAATAACAATTTCTAGGCAGCCATATTTCAAATATCTCTTGTTTTGGGAAGAGAGTGGAATTGAAGAAATTAGGTGGGTAAATTAGGTGGGTAAAGGTAGAATTTCCCCCCTTTTTAAATAGAATATCTGCAGTCATCAAAGAAATGCATAACTGGATACAATAAAAGAAAGGTGATATAATTCAAGTCTGTGTAAAAGGAATAACAGTTGTATTTCAAATGGAAAATGGACTGGTGTTTGTTGCAATAATACAATAAATTAAGCTCAGAAATGTTTGAATGTCAGGAAATAGATCATGTCTCTTTTTTCTCCCAGTTGCAAATTAAAATAAAATATACTGATAATCATATGGGCATTTAAATTAAGTATGTTCATTATTGACTGAAAGATCCTATATCAGTTGAAATACAGCAGCCAGTGTAATGATTGAATATGATTAATATTATATAAAAATCCAAAAATGGTGCAACTTTGAGGGAGTGGAACTATAGTTGAACTAAGTGCAACAATTATCTTTTCTTACACAATTAACTGTAAAAATGAATTCAAAAGAATAGAATATTAATTGCTGAATTTCAAACTACCTGTATCTTACATATTGAATGTCAATACTTAATGTTGATTCATCAATTGCAATGAAAAGTATCTACCCCAGATATTAGAATAATAGGGAATAGTAGAGAATACAGTGGTGTGTGAATGTGCATTAAATACTTATAAAATTTTCAAGCTGTATGTTTCATTGATCTCATAAGGTTTATGAACACCATATGATGGTATTATTAATAAGGGCAAACCTGACATTCAAGAGGGATATATTTATTAATCTATGTTCATTTCATATGTAGAAAAGTTCAGACGATGGACAATGGATTTATTCCTAACCTTTGTACAGTCATCAGAACATCAAAACAAATTGTACAAAATGTGTAGTAACTCAAGTTCATGAATTCTCTTTAAAGAATGAAGAATCTTTTCTTCAGTAAACCAACTTGTCTATCCTATACATTGATATCATTTATGGATATGCAAGTAGTCTTCATTTAGTGACTTCCTCATTTAGTGACCATTCTCAGTTACAATAGTGAGGAAACAGACCCATTATGACCTGTCTTTGCATTTATGACCTTTGCAGGTCTATAAGGAAAAGCAAAGCTAAGATTGTAAGGTGGGCGTGGCCTCCTCCCACGGGCTGGCAGTTTGACACCCCTGCTATAGATCAAAGGAAAATATGAGGCCAATAAGATACTCACTCCCTTCCTCTAATATTGCATGAAAAAGACCATGAAAAAATTCTAGGATTTTTATCAAACGTATATGCTACAGTACGTGAGACCTTATATATGAAATAAATATTAAAAGTATGTAAGAAATATGCAATCACCAAAGAAAAAAGTGCAGCTTTTAATTGTCCTTAAGGATAGCACCTTCACAGATTAATCTACAGTAACCAAAATAGGGAATAACCCTGGAAAGGAAGGCCAACTGAATAACTGGTTTATCAATCCAAACTAAAAATAGTGTATCTATACATCAGCTGAACAGAGTCAAACATCACCAATAGTTTGTGGAAATACTCTATTTTGCGAGGGGCTCAACAAGACCACTGGCTTTTCATTGTTCTTTAGACTGAGTTCAGCATTTTCATGGCATATGTATCTTCAATAAGAACAGGTAAAACATTGGCCTTTGAGTAAAAAGAAAAAAAAAGGTACCTGCAGATTTCAAAGAAGTTATACTTGCAGTGCTATTATCTTTTCTTTTGTGAATTGAAGTGGACTGTCTCACACATGGAGATGTGAAAATTGAAATTTTCTTGAGTTGCCCTTTTGAGTACTGCAAGAAATGACTATCATTTGTTGTGGTAGCAGGTGTGTAGGGGAACAAAAAGAGATTGAAAAAAAGTTCTAGAAAGGGAGGGCTGGACAAGAAAGAAAAATAATTCTGCCATGGAATGAACTGAAAACCCTATGATTCTGGGCAGGAGATCCAGTCATACTAAAGACATCTAAAGATTGAATTGTAGACTGTATGTGTGGAAGAAGGAATGGAAAAACCTGGAGGTGGAGTGAAAAAAAGAATCAGCCTAGAATCCCTACATGGCCACAAGTGAACTAAGTCAGCTTCCCTTGAGTACTGATGACCCTTATCTAACTTTAACAAGATGCTGATCCTTAACTGAGAAGAATGCTGTGCATAGGCTTTTAGCAATAAATCAGCTTAATTGAACCTTTGTGTGTAGACCTGGTCTTTCTCACCTGACGGTATGGTCAGAATCATCATCATCATCATCATCATCTTCTTCTTCTTCTTCTTCTTCTTCTTCTTCTTCTTCTTCTTCTTCTTCTTCTTCTTCTTCTTCTTCTTCTTCTTCTTCTTCTTCTTCTTTTCTTCTTCTTCTTCTTTTCTTCTTCTTCTTCTTCTTCTTCTTCTTTTCTCCTTCTTCTTCTTCTTCTTCTTCTTCTTCTTCTTCTTCTTCTTCTTCTTCTTCTTCTTCTTCTTCTTCTTCTTCTTCTTCTTCTTCTTCTTCTTCTTCTTCTTCTTCTTCTTCTTCTTCTTCTTCTTCTTCTTCTTCTTCTTCTTCTTCTTCTTCTTCTTCTTCTTTGTAATTTTTTTCTTTCAGTTGTAATAGTGATTTAGCAATCAAGTACTAAATATTGATGGCATATTGGGTTCAAGAAGCTTTTCCTATGCTAAAGATAAAATGAGACTATAAGGCAAATTTCATGTTCATGTGGAGTGTGAATGATTTAATTATAACCCAAAGGTGCCAGTTTCTTTTAAGGGATTAACATCTGTGTTCTGCAATTTAACTGGGATTTGAAGTTCAATGTGAACAAGCTCTGTTTATTTTTCAGAAATGTTTGATTATTCCCACGCTTGTGCTAATTGCCCCTCTGGGTATGCAACCCATATTGTCTAACTTTTGCAATAGTAGCTTAATTTCTGCTGTGCTAGTCTTGAACACACCTGCAAAAAGATGGAACAGCTTGTAAAACTAAAGATGTTTCCCTTGCTCCCTGTAGCACAATGATCATGGCTATCTGAGGAACCATCAAGACTGGCAATGTAATAATAGTTGGAAATGCAGAGGCGTGTATGAGTAGTGGTGAAATGTGGTAATGCTCTGAGGTTATCATGAACAGAACAGGTGAAGGAGGCATTAGAAATATCAAGGCATTTCGGAATTGAGGCAAGAATTTTAATATGTGAGAAGAATTTAATCATTTGGACTATGGTTTAAGTATTAACACATTCTAAACTGAAAGAAAGACATCGACATTTGTACATGCACTGTAAGCAGGGTAAGAAAGCTTACATTATTTTATGTAAATTGATTTTTTTAAAAACAAATGAAGAAAAAAAATCTACTTTATGTAATACTTGACTCATTATTATTTTAAGATCAAACAGCAGTGTTAAGTAAACTATGTGCAGTATCTAAATCAATTCTCTATACAATGTTGTTCATTGTTTACATTGCAAACAAGACCCAAGCTGAATCTTTGGTTGTACTATTCTGTCAGAACTAAGACTATTCTAAAGCTACATTACCTGGTCTTTTGATGATTCTTTCTGTAGTACTCAATGTTCTTCTCATTTTGTCATTACAGTTTCTGGGTTACTTGCAAAAATCACAAGCCTGATCTACTGCGATGGGGAAGTGATAAAATAAGAGGACAGATAAGTGGAACAGACTATAGAAATATCAACCTGTGAAGGCTTGTGGCTTTACCAAAAATAATTACTCGTCCTTTTACAGTGCTTCTATTTGAAAAGGTTTTAAAATGGTAGTTTAAATCTGCTCTATTTGATGTTGTCCTGGTTTTTTTTTAAAAAATTAAAGGACAAGATATTAATAGAAAAAAAAACAAAGAACAGTAATTTCCAGGTGGAATGGCAAGTGAAAAAGGATTTATCACTTTTAATAGTGATGTAGAAGCAGGAACTTCAGCAGGTGTTTACATGACAAACTATGCCTTGTGAAGTTCATTCTTCTGTTAACCAAAATATTTCATGTGATTATTTCCTTAATAAAATGTATTTTAAATTAGGGCTACTATGCTTTGGCTGTACAAATAAGGATGATCATCAGATATTAGGAAAGTTAAAGGTTTCTGTAGGTTTTCTTGTCCTACAATAATTATCTGGATTTTTTTTCAGCTCAGATAGGGTAGCTCTATTTTAAATGCCTATCTACCAAAAATTGTACAGTATTCCATTGTGTTCAGTGCAGTAGATTTTGTCCAAGGAAAAAACAAATCACAAGCTGGCACAGATAAAATCTAGAGAGTTATTTGAATAAATTGACATTAAACATTTCTTTTATTTTTGTAAAAATGCAATCAGGCATGCATATAGAGAATTGCGAAATGGCTCAATGGAAAATTTCTACAAATAACCAGCAGACATAGTATATATCAAGCTTTGAAACCCGATTTGGAATTGTGCTTTATGAAGTGAGGAAGGGACCCTCCAAACCCATTGCTCAAACACACAGCACAGCACATTCATGCTTTAGCATATATAGAATAGAATAGAGCTGGAAGGGACCTTGGAGATCTTCTAGTCCAGCCCCCCCGCTCAAGCAGGAGAACCTATACAATCTCAGACAAGTGATTGTCTAATCTCTTCTTAAAAACCTCCAGTGATGGAGCACCCACGATTTCTGAACAACTATATCAGTGGTGTCAAACTGCCGGCCTGCGGGCCGGTTTCATCATACTGAAGCTGCGCCCACCCCATTGCCGGCCATGCAAAAAGAGTCACGATACGTCGCGACACGTCGCGTGATGTGGCGAGTTTGACACCCGTGAACTATATGAACAACTATAGATGAGAGTTAATGTGTTACAATGGTTAAAGAATTGACCAAGACCAGGAAGAACAAGGTTCAAGTCTGCCATCAGCCACATAGGTTACTAGATAACTTTAAAATTATCACTTTTTTTAGATCAACTTTTCAGTTCCCATTAAAAAAGTTAACAGAAAACAAATACAAACAAAAGGATTCTTGTTTTCTAATATTTGTCCATCTTCTCCTTGCTTTACTGAGTCAGAAATAGTATCCTTACTGTTAGACTATGCATGTGGCACAGTATTCCTTTAGACCATGTACATTATATATAGAATATATGTTTACTCTGCTTGACTTTTTTCACTAATGCATAAACAGCACATAATGCATCATTCTTAAAAGAGGCTAACTTTGCAAGCCTGCCAGTTTTGAAAAACAAGTAGTCACTGGATGAAGTCTTCGTCTTTAGTGTAAGTTTACTTTTCAAATAGTTTTTGAAAGTTTTTAAATTAGAGCAGGGCATTTTCTTTTTCAGTTTGATGGAATTCCTGTGTAGACTCTTTGTTTGACACTTGGGAGTTGTGATGTCCTCATTTCTGCTTTGTCTCCCTTAAAATAAGTGTTGGGAACATATTTCAAAAAATGTGATGAAATCCTTGTAACTATCTAAATTTGGCAAGATTAATATTTTCTAAAGGGTTTTCCGTACATGCTATTTTCACCTTATTCTGCCCCCCAAATTAAACAGCTGCAAGCAATTTGATATTTTCCCATAACCTACGGTGAAATCTTTTGCCAATTAAACCTGAAATTGTATTAAATCAAATATTGTTGCTTTTAAATCTTCAATTTGAATTGATTCTTCACTGATTGAAACTCCTGTTGTAATTATAAAGCTTAGAGAATAAAATTTCTGCTTTGTAGCCATAAAGAAAAACAAGATATCTCAAGGAGTGATAGTTACATTTGACTCAGGGATCTTTAATAGCCTGATGGCTCAAAACTGTGATTGTTGTTTAGTTGAATGTGATTCAATAGCTGCTAGTGAAAGTCAATTCCCCTTGATGCCAACTTTATTTTTTCAGGAATGATGGCATCTAGTTAATCACTGTGAAAATAGAATTCTGGATTATATATGGACTTTGAACATAGTCTGGAATGGCCCTTGGAGCTTTATGTTTAGTCTACTATAGGCAGTTTAGGAATTCTACCTTGTGAAACTTTGAAATAGGTTGTAAAACTTATCAGGTTGCAAGTTCTTCTCTTGGCATCACCAACCAACATTAATTAACATTTATTCATTTCTGGATGGTTGATTACATCCCAAGACCCAGGAATGGAAGACTTGATATTAAAGGCCAAAATCAGTTTAGCGATCATAAATTATACAGATCTGTTTTTACAGTTAGCAGCAGGTACGAAGTATGGGGGAACTGATTTGGATTAGATTTTCACAAGGTTTAGCATTCAAAAATACAATGTGGCCTTAATCTAGATCAGCTCCCATATACCTGCTGTTTTAAAGGAAGAAACTAATATTATATATTGAAATGTATTCTATATTGCAGAGTTATATGTGATATTACAGGTAGTTCTTGACTTGCCATAATTGGGTCTGGAATTCCCATCATAAGTCATTGCGGTCATAAGTCAGATTTAATTTCCAATTAATTAAGCCAATCACCATGGCTGTTAAGCGTACCAAAGGGTGGTTATGTCAATCATGCAATAATTAAGTAAATCCAGAAGTGGGCATTTTTCATCCACTTTATCTTCCACCATCACCTATTTTCCATCCTATTTCCTTTCTCTCTCTCTTTGCAGATGCATGCATAATTATATTAGATATGATGAACAACATCTTGTGTGCCATGTAACAAGGGAACACATAGGAGCCATTAATTTGTAGCTATTATCAGATGGATGCACCACTGTAGGCTGGGCGCAGCTGGAGCTGTGTGTTTGGATTATTGGGGATAGACAGGCTCTTCCATTTAACATCTAACTGGGCATGGCCAAAGTTTTGATCACTATGAAAAGCTTTTTCTTGATACAAATAGTTTACTTCTTCCATCTGTATCTTTGAATCATGATTTATCAACTAAAAGAGTTGACTTATACATGCATGCATTCTTGAATATGCTCTTATAAATCTCGTTTCTAGGTTGCCACAAAATGGGCTAATTTTCTATTAGTTTGAAATATTATTTAGTAACTGGTCAAACCTATTCCTGGCTTCCTTACAGCAAATTTCTCCAATTTTGAGATAGGTTTTTTGGGTGTAGGAAGATGAGAGGGGGTATTAAAAGCTTTAATCAAAGGAATGCTAATACCAGTGCTCAAATGAGTATTCACAGTACATTTTTCCCTGGAGCAGCAACAAAATGGCAGAGATGCCAGCTGCCACATCATATACATACACAGACTCCTACACAAACTATGCTTTGTACATCAGATGTAGCATAAATACCATGTCATGTGATAGTTGCCATGACAACTTTTATTTAATGAATAGCAGATGGAATAAGCATGTATAACTTACAAAAGTTGTTAGCAATTCGTAAGTAACAGCAGATCTGCTGCTGCTGTAAAGTTTTGTTGTTGTTTTTAATGTTTCTATTTTTTCTCCCTTGTACAATTATCAATCACTCTCTTTCTTCCTGCTGAGTTTATCCCACTCTGAGATACATGCTCTGGTGGCGCATAATAAGCAGCAGGAACTAAATCTTTCTTGATAAGGTTTCATAATAATTATGCTATGTGAAATAAAGGACTTCTGCCTGTCAGCTTTGCAGAATCTTTTCATGCATCTCTTTCAAAATCCAAATCAGATATCTATCTGGGTGGGGATGGAGGTTGTACTAAAGGTATTTTAATTTCAAGGTAGTTAACTTGTAATTTATCAAAGAAAACTACATTAGGGGGGAAAAAGTTTTATAGATCAAGTGGGAAAGAATTCCTTAACCCATTCAATTGAGTATGCTTCCTTACTAAATTCCACTTTCCTCAAAGGTGTTTTTCCATCTAAAAAGAAAAGATCAAATTCTCCCATGCAAGGAGGAAAGCTGCTTAAAGAGTATGCTGAAGAAAAACAACCCAAGGAAAGTATGAAATGATTCTTCCTCCACATCTCCCTCTCTGATTTCTGACTGCAGCTTGACATAGGTGAAATTGTCATTCATAAAAATTCATAGATAGTTGGATAACAGAGTTAGAAGGAACCTTAGAGGTCATCTAATCCTGCTCGAGCAGGAGACCCTATACTATTTCAGACAAATGGTTGTCCAGTCTCTTCTTGAAAGCCTCCAGTGTTGAAACACCCAGAACTTCTGAAGGCAAGTCATTCCACTGATTAATTGTTCTAGCTGTCAAGAAATTTGTCCCTAGTTCTAGGTTGCTTCTCTCCTTGATTAGTTTCCATCCATTATTTCTTGTCTTGCTTTGTGGTGCTTTGGAAAATAATTTAACCCTTTCATCTTTGTGGCAGCCTCTCAAATATTAGAACACTGCTATCATGTCTCCCCTATTTTTTTTCCACTAGACTAGACACACTCAATTCCTGTAACTGTTCTTCATATGTTTTAGCCTCCAGCACCCTAATCATCTTTGTTGCTCTTTTTTGCACTCTTTCCAGAATCTCAAAAATCCCTTTATGGATCTCATCTCAAGAACCATATTATAAAATAGAAATGTAGTTAAATGGGTTGTGTTTACATTTACATTTTGTTATGATTTCAAAGATAATTTTTATAAAATGTATCATTGGAACATTACACCAGAGAAATTATCTAGAATGCATAAGGACACTTTAAATGTATGTGGGAAATGTGAATAACATGAAGGGACATTTTGTCATGCTTGGTGGATAAACAGAAAAAAGCCATGGAAGATTATTTCAATATATGATCATAGCAGTGACATTATGATATCCACAGAGATGTAAAGATTCTACACTATTCTCTATGGAGGAATTATTGGTGAAGCTGACAGATTTTGCTGAAATAAATACACTTTTTTCATTAGAGAAAGAACATTACTTGTGGGGAACTTCAGAAATATTCCTTCCTTCCTTCCTTTTTCCTCTTTCCTCTTTCCTGCAGACATGTAAGTGACTGCTGCTGAGTGGACGAGGGAGTGAGAGATTGCAAGACTGGCTGGGAAATTGACACAGAATACTGAAAATGAAGCTCACTGTAACTGCAGCAACAGTCCATTAGTACAGTAGCAACCAGTAACACAACTTCCCCAAATTTCATTCCCTTAGGAATAATAGGCATCAGATGTTGGACACATTCTGTATGCTAGCCCATTGTGTATCTTGGTTCAAAAATTGTTGCCGTAGGTTTTTCCAGATTAAAGGTCATGATGAAAGTGTTAGTAGTTTTGCAATAGTGGAGAATATCTGTAGCTAGAGTGTAGGATGAGGGTGGAGGTTTGTTCTCTGAGCTTGTGGGTTGGTTTCTGAATGTTTTATTACCAGGCTAGGCAACATATTCAGCAGAATTTAGGGGATGTCAGTATTCCTTTGTTTATAAGGGCTTCAGGTGTGGGTGTGAAGGTCTGCGATGGGTCTTGTGATGAGTCAGGTGTGAGTCATCAGTGAGTTTTTGTGATGGGTCTTGTGATGGAGAGGTTACATCAGGTCACGGTCATTGGGAGGTGAACTGCTGGTGGGAGGGGTGCTTGTGTGGGTTGGTTAAGAATTGGAAACCTGAATCTACCACAAACCCATGCACACAGACCAGATGCTCAGCTTTGCAAGCAACCACCCCACTGCACATAAAAGAGGCTGTATCCAGACCCTCTTCAGAAGGGCCAGGACATATTGCAGCACCACAATACTAAGAAAAGCAAAAGAGAAATGGCTGCTTGATGTCTTTCTCCATAATGGCTATCCAAAAACCTTCCTATTCTGACACATAGCACCCAAACCACAACATACCACAAAGCCAACCACTATGCAAAAACTAACCCTGACATACACAAAAGGGGTGTCAGAAATGATAACCAGAATTCTCCAATCCCTAGGGATAGCAATGGCCACAAACCCACAGCCACACTCCACCAGGAATTATCCAGAACCAAATACAAGATACAGAAGGATGAAAGAAACAATGTAATCTACAAAATCAGCTGTAACCATTGTAACCAATTCTATGTGGGACAAATATCACATCAATTAAAAACCAGGATCCATGAACACCATCTGGCAGTCAAATGCCACGATCCCAAATCCTTAATCTCTACCAACACCAAACAGCACCAGTTTGATTGGAGCAACACAAAAATCATCGGCCACGCTACCACCTGCCACATTCATGACTTCATCGAAGCCTGGCATTCCACAAGCAATTCCCATCAACAAGCACATTGCCCTTCAACCAGCCTATGAACCCTTCAGAATCCAAATCAACCACACAGCCAACCAAAGATAGCACCAACTCTCAACCAACCCACACAAGTCCCCCTCCCACCAGCAGTTTATCTCCCAATGATCCTGGCCTGATGAAACCTCCCCATCACAAGACCCATCAAAAGATTCACTGATGACTCACTTCTGACCCATCATAAGACCCATCACAGACCCTCATTTGACACACCCACACCTAAAGCTCTTATAAACAGTGTTAGTAATATATAGACTGAATTTGCCTATCAGTATGGCTAATTGTTGTGTTGACTGACATTTGCCTTTGTTTTCTTTGTTCCATTGGTGAGTAGCAATATCCAATCAATGAGGTGACTGCATTGCTAGAAAATTTGTCTCCTGGATAGTGGGGGAAAAAAAAGACTGCTCTTTGGCTTAGCTCAAATACTTAGCTCAAATGCTGTAAAGTGAAAATGCACTTTTGCTTTTTGGTAGCATTTGTTATCCAAGACCACCTAAAACAGATGTCAGAAAGAAAAAAAAATAAATGAGAGATTAAAGCTTTTCTTTTATTCTCACAGCATTTTTCACAGTAGTACAAAGCAACCAAATAGTTCTTAAAAATAAACCATTGTGAAAAATATACAGGTATATCTATGTTAATAGCATCTTCTAATATTCCAAAGGATTTCTCTCTAGGTAACATTAATAGTCGATTTAGGCCTTGGAATTTAACATCTTAGATATTCTTTGAGATGAAGAGCAGGGAGGAAATAATTACTGCATTCTTCTATTTCTCTTAGTAAATTAACCCTTCACTCTGTAGGAATCTAAGTGAAAATTAAGTGCTCTCACTTCATGAGTGCACCATATTCTTCCATCCCAAATTTACATTTTATTACAAGTGTAATTGCAGGCTAATTTTGTTGAGTGGTATACTGCTTAGAACAGCAAAATAACTGTAATATGACTGTGTGAGAAAGGTTTACTTTGAGAGCATTTGATGCCTCTTTCCACATTGAAAGGAATCTATGAGTAGAGCTTTCAACTCTCATTGTAACATTCTTAGTATTAAAAAAAACATGTCTGTTAGAGAAAATGTGCATCTAACATGCATTTTAGGTATCTCTCATGTTTTTCTTCTCCCATGAATGTTATTCTTTATTTCATCTACATGTGTAACAACAGATGTTAAGTCAACAGCTTTATATATATCCACTTCTCTACCAAAGAAATTTGATTCATGCTTACAGATTGGCCAGCAACAATTTGAACATGTGCGGAAAGATCATGGAATCAATAAATGGAAGGGAACATTTAGGATCATCTATGTTAATTCTTCATAAATGCAAGAAACCCAGCATTGCAGCATGCTAAATAGGCAGGTGTTTAAAACTCACTACATCTTTTCAAATGTTTTTCCTGTGTGTTTTATCTTAAAAAATAGTATATAAAAAGCGGTAATCATGTTGAATATATTTGAAAAAACATTTATTAAAATACTAAGAAGAATCAGTTCAAACTTTCAGTTAAAGTTTATCTGTTTTGAATTATTCCTTGACTGAAACTTTAACACACTTCAGATGTTTTGTTATTTTCTGCCTATTGTAACATTTTAAAAAAAATGACAAAAGAAAGATAAGATATTTTAAAAGAGTTAAGCTGTGAAAATCACTGCTTTATTTGGATTAGAATAGGATAAAGCTGGAAGGGATCTTGGAGATCTTCTAGTCCAGCCCCTTGCTCAAGCAGGAGGACCTATACCACCTCAGACAAGTGACTGTCCAGTCTTTTTAAAAATCTCCAGTGATGGAGCGCCCACGATTTCTGAAGGCAAGCTGTTCCACTGGTTAATTGTCCTCACTGTCAGGAAGTTTCTCTTTAATTCCATGTTGCTTCTCTCTTTGATCAGTTTCCAACCATTGTTTCTTTTCCTGCCCTCTGGTGCTTTGGTGAATAATGTGACCCCCTCTTCTTGGTGGCAGCCACTCAAATACTGTAATACTGCTATCATGTCTCCCCTATTTCTTCTTTTCTTTAGACTAGCCAAACCCAAGTCCTGCAGCCATTTTTTATATGTTTTAGTCTCTAGGCCTTTAATCATCTTAGTTGCTCTTCTCTGAATTTTCTCCAAACTCTCAACATCTTTTTTGTGATATGGTGACCAGAATTGGCTGCAGTATTCCAGGTGTGGTCTTACTAGGGTTTTATAAAGAGGTACTAATACTTCGCGTGATCTTGATTTTAGGCCTCTGTTTATACAACCCAGGATTGTATTAGCTTTTTTGGCTGCTATTGCACACTGTTGGCTCACAGTCAAGTGATCGTCCATTAGGACTCCAAGGTCCCTCTCACAGTTACTGTTTTTAAGCCATGTCTCGCCTAATCTGTACTTATACCTTTGATTTTTCCTGCCTAAATGTAAAACTTTGCTTTTCTCCACATTGAAACTCATTTTGTTGGATAGGGCCCATTGTTCAAGTTTGTCAAGATCTTTTTGGATCCTTAGTTGGTCTTCTGGGGTGTTGGCTATTCCTGCCAGTTTGGTGTCATCTGCAAATTTGATGAGTTCCCCTTCAATTCCCTCATCTAAGTCATTGATGAAGATATTGAAGAGTACTGGGCCTAAGACGGAACCTTGTGGTTCCCCACTGCTTTCCATGTGGATGTAGTGCCATTGAGGACTACTCATTGAGTACGGTTTGCCAACCAGCTACAGATCCATCTGGTGGTGATATTGTCTATTCCACCTTTTTCTAGCTTACCAAGGAGTAGGTTGTGGTCTACTTTATCAAATGCCTTACTGAAATCTAAGTATACTATGTCCACAGCATTTCACTGGTCTACTAGTTTAGTCACTTTATCAAAGAATGAAATATGATTGTTTTGGCACGATCTGTTTTTAACAAACCCATGCTGGCTACTAGTTATAACTTTGTTTGCTTCTAATTGTTCGCAGATCTGTTTTTGATTATCTTTTCTTGGATCTTCCCAGGTATTGATGTTAAACTGATTGGTTTGTAGTTTCTTGGGTCTGTTCTTTTTCCCTTTCTTGAAGATGGGAACCATATCAACTCTTTTCCAATCCTCAAGTACTTCCCCGGTGCTCAAGGATTTATGAAAGATGTGGTGCAATGGTTCTGAGATAACATCTGCCAGCTCCTTCAGAACTCTGGGATGTAATCTGTTGGGTCCCAGTGATTTATGTTCATCAAGGTCAAATAGGTGTTCTCTTACTATTTTTTTGCTTATTTTAATTTTTGTTTCTAGTTTGTATTTTGCAGTGGGTTTTTTTGGTATGTTAGGCTATAGTTTCTTTTTATGGGAAGACTGATCAGTTATGAGTTAAGCAGCTCTGCTTTCTCCCTGTTGCCTGTTATTTCCTTGCCATCTTCTCTCTTTAGTGGACCTACAGTTTCCTTGACTTTTTTCTTGTTAATATGTTGGAAGAAATGTTTTTTATTATCCTTGATTTCTGTTGCAAGTCTTTGTTCATTCTGAGCCTTTGCTTTCCTGACTTCATCTTTGCATGTTCTGGCTGTCTGCTAATAATCGGCCTTAGTTGTGTGCCCCTCTTTCTATTTTTTTGTATTTGTCCTTTTTGTCTTTCAGTTTGTCAGAGAGATATTTGTGCAGCCATGTTGGTTTCTTCTTGAATTTCTTGTTTTTCTTTTTCAGTGGTATTGTGCTAGTATGGGCTTTTGTGATCACATTTTTCAGAGTTTGGGTTCTTGGGTTGTTTTCCCCTTTAGGATTTTCATCCATGTGATCTTTCCTGTTAATGTCAGCTCTTTTGAAGTTTAAGACACTGGTTGGATTGTTTTCTATTGCTAGTGTTTGCATTATATTAAATTCCAGTATGACGTGGTCACTTTCACCCAAGGTTGTGGCAACTTCAACTCCCTCTATCACTTCTTCTCTATTAGTAAGAATTAAGTCCATTATAGCTTTATGTCTAGTTCCCTCCTCCACCTTTTGGGTGACAAAGTTGTCGGCTAGGTTGGTTAGGAATCTGTTTGATCTCCCGCTCGCTGCACAGTTTGTCTCCCAGTTGATATGTGGATGTTGAAGTCTCCCATTACTACTGTGGTATGCTTCCTACATACATTTGTTAAGTGGTTGGCAAAGAGTCCATCTATTTCTTCTGATTGGCTGGGTAGCCTGTAATATACACCTGTGGCAATGTCACTTTTTTTTCTCTTTTATATTGACCCATATACATTCTGGAGAGATTTTATCTTTGATCATGTGCATTTCTGTAGATATGTAGTGTTCTCTTACATATAGTGCAACTCCCCCTCCTCTTTTTGTAGACCTGTTTCTTTTGAACAATTTGTATCCATCCATCAGTCCATTCCATTCATGGGTTTCATCCCACCAGGTTTCTTTAATGCCAACTATGTCATACCCTCCCTCCTGTACTATTGCTTCTAGTTCATCCTGTTTGTTCCTCAGCATTTGTATATAAGCATTTAAGACTTTTATGCCTGTCCGTGGGCATGTTTCCTGCATCTCCTAATTGTTATTTGAGTTTATCTTTTTTTCTCATCACTGCCTACCTCATTGTTGGATTTGTTTTCTTGGGATTTATGTTTGGTTTTAGGTTCTAGAGATTCTAAAGATTGGTCACCCTTCCCCCTCAATTTTAGTTTAAAGCCGTCCTGATGAGTTGGGCCAGTCTTTTTCTGAGTACATTTCCCCCTGTTTTTGTGAGGGGCAGCCCATCTCTTACCAAGAGTCCTTCGCGTAGGAAATGCAGTCTGTGATCCAGGAAACCAAAGTTTTCTTGGTGACACCAACCCTTTAGCCAATGGTTTATTTCTAAAATTCTCTTTTCCCCTCAATGGGTGTTGGCCTTTCGTTAGGAGTACTGATGAGAACACTACTTGTGCTCCTAGCTTCTTAACTTTATTGCTTAATTGTTTGTAATCTCTCACTATTGTACTTAGGCTTTTAGCTGTGTCATTCGTCCCAATGTGGAGGAGGAGGAAAGGGTAGTAATCTGTAGGCCTAATTATTTGGTTAGGTTTTCAGCCACATCTTTGATTTTTGCTCCAGGGAGACAACATACCTCCCTGGATTGTATGTCCGGTCTGCAGATGGATGATTCTGTTCCTTTAAGGATAGAATCTCCTATTACCAACACTCGCCTTCCTTTTTGGGGGGCTGCAGTTTGGGGTGCTTTGCTGTTTATCTCAGGTGTGTTTGTTGATGTGACTTTTTAAGGGATATTTGAACTGACCTTTTAAGGGATGTTTGAAGTTGTTTCTTTGCTAGGTGTCTGCATGTTTTCTTTGAGGGGGAGATTGTGGGTCTGCCTCTGACTCCACGTGCAGCCATTCATTCACTGCGCTGCTGTTTGCTGGTGTTTTCCTCCTTGCCCCAATTTCTTCTTTTCCTTTATCCTTTTTTATCTTCCTTATCTAACTTTCTGCTTCTTTTTCCTCCCTTCCCCCCCCCTTTTCTGGTACCTTCCTACTTATTTTGGTTATTTCTCTCCCCGTGATCCGATACTGCTTCCTTCGCTGTCGCCATCTTATTTGACACCATCCTTAGGCTTAGGCTTAGCTTAGGCTACTCTCTGCACCTTGTCAAATCTTTTCTCTGTGTGTCCAGCCAGTTTGGCATTAAATTAATTTTGAAAGAATATCGTACAATTCAGTACCTAATAGAAACAGGGACAAAGAAAATGTTAAATAAAAAAAAAATTCTAATAAAACCAGAAATGTAATCCCCTTCATTAAAACATTATTTAATCTCAGGACTTTAAAATATCTTTATAATTTAAAACATAACACCCTTAAGTGTACAAATAAATTCATTTTTGGCAGATATGTTAATAAGTCCATACAAAGTGGACCCACAAAAAAGTCTAGATTGGTGAAAGCTGAAATGTGTGTAGAAGATTCATAGAAAAGTGAACTAGTGGAAATCTTTAAAAAAATCTGTTAAAAAGCCACTTTTTAGAACGGAGCTTTATGAAGCAACAGGTAAACATACTGGCTTCTTTTGCCATGTGAGAGAAAACACATATCAATAAAAAAAAATACCTGTTCGTAAAAAAATAAGCAAAATGAAAATTAACTCTTTACTGAACAGCTGTTTAAAAACCTGACTTGCCATAGGCACTTTAACTCATATAATCTTTTTGTTCGTTCCAGTTCAAGCAGGTTCTGAATATCTTTTCCATCCCCAACTACCATTATAAGAATACAAAGAAGTAAAATGAAAGAAAAAGACATAATACCTCACAGGATTTTGGTAAAATTGTGTGAGATTTCCCAAAGAGATTGGACAAAAAAGTTTATAAAATCTAATGTAAAAATGTCAACTTTTATAAGATTTCAATGCTTCCACATTTAATTTCACAGGATTTTGGTACTCTTGCATATTCTCAAAGGTTTTTGCACACTTTTAGCTAATCATTTGACACATTTTATATCTCAGTCTCGTGCTTTGAAAGTACCCGATAATAGTTTTACTCAAGTCCTTTCTTAGTAAAGGTAAAATTTCAATAATCAATGAAACAATGCTTATTTTTTTAAAAAAAAAATAAGGCCTGAGACTTCTTAATGACAACCAGATATACATCCCAGAAATATCATTTAGACATATAAACAAAAACTCAGCAATGAAGCATCAATGCTGAACCCATAAATTCATTTTACAAAGCTTTCAGGTTTATAAAAAGCATTGAAATGTCAGATACATCGCTACATATGAGTAATACAATGTTCTGCATATTTTGCTTGGAGAGAAATGAGTGACATGAATTTTCAGTGTTACAAATGGGTGATGTACCTTTTAAGCTGTGTGGCCACATAACAGCCATTACATGCCCATGCACAACACTCAATCTCCCAACAAAACTGACCCAGGAAATCGGACAAATGAGATAAGTCAATGAGAAAAGGGACGCTAATGGGAAACAATTATTTTCAGACTGTCAAAGGATCAAAATGATCACAGAGTCAAGGAACATCTCGTCTTTTGGATGTGTCAGTCTTACTAAATAGATCAGACCAATCAGATCAACTCCATAGGAAGTCTAAAATTATTTTTTATTGGCTATAACAGTATCTTGCACGTCTGACGGTGTTGTATTTCTTTCTCCTTCTTATAATTCAGTAAATCAGAGAACTGTCTGAGCTCTTTCTGAAGGTTATCTAAACATTCTATATTTAGACAAAAAAGGCTAAAGCTCCATTTAGGGAGCATTAATGGCAATAAAACAAAACAAATGACTATCTTTAAGAATTTAGGTATAGTCATGCATGCCATTGGCTTGAGGAAAGCCCACTGTGAATATGCTGCTACTATTAGACATCCTTAATTTTTTCCCATCCAGGGAGGATATTATGTTCTAATTCTTTCACTTAAATTCTAATCCACTAGCCCAGCTCATTTAGGGAATTCTGGTTGTCCTCCCCCCAGCTATCATCCTTAATATAATTTTAATGTTTACATTATAATTTAATATAGGCTGCACCACTTATAGATGTTAGTTAGGTTGTTTTACAAATGTATTTTACTCTGTTTTAAACTTTATTTTGTTTATCATCTGTACTGGTCTATGACTGCAATAAACTGAATTGAATTGAATTGACAATGTTTTATTCCTTGTTGCCTTGGCAACATATCTTGCATATTTCTGTCATGGTCATTTTCCTTACTCTCTACATGTTGGAATATAAATGTGAAAGCTTAGCATCTTGTGAATAACTGAGGTCTTCAAAAATTTTCTTTTTGATTTTCATGGATCTAACTCTCAGTACAGCAGATCCAAGCCCCGAGGAAGAATTCAATAATCTTTTTTTCAGTTTGATGACTGGAAAGAAATCACGAGAACCTACCAGGCAATGTTCCCTCTAAGATGTCTCTGACTCAGAGTTGCTCAGGTTATCTCAATTGTTGCTCAGAAGATATCATGACATGTCATCTGCTTCCCTGGATTTGAAGGAACATGACTAATTAGAATAAATAACCCCAAGTGTTTTGATGTATATAACCACTATCAATGTTTTCATAAATGGAAATCATGAGGATGCATAGCAGCAAGGCCGTGCTTTTTCTCATTTGAGTAAGGTTGGTCTTTCAGTAAATGTACATATATTTTGCACCATAACAAAAAAAATCAAGAACATTAATTTGAAAAGCAAGTGCCAAGAGAGAAAGTACATCAATTATTTTTTTTAAAAAGAACCAACTGCTCTAAAGATTAAACACCAAATCCCACCACAACAGGAGAATTATTTCAAATCAATGAAGCACTAAGAGCAAAAATGTTGAAGAATAGCTTCTGGATGTAAATCAGATTTCATTTAGCTTACAGCACTTTAATCTGTGAAGCATACAATGAGCTACAGGTAGTGTCTTTGTAGCAAGTTTATAACCTAAAACATTTATAAATAATCAGTATACTAATAAGGGGAAAATGGGGACCTTAAGCCTGGTCCTCAGCTATTATTCTATTAGTATCATTGACCTGACTGCTATTTCACAGTGAGTGGTTCACTTTACTTTTTTAAAAAAACTAGTTCCATAAATGCAATTCTCTATTGCAGATGCTATAATAGGATCCTAAAGAGAATCACTCACAGGTATAAATGCTTCGCAGAGTGGGAACCAACTAAAAAAACAGGAAAATCTGGAAGAATCATATATATATATATGAAAGATGAACAAAACAATACATAGAAATTGGTGGAAGAGCCTTAGAAGTATGCAACTAGAAATACAATGCATTTATTTTCTTAAAAGAGAATTAACAGAGCAAGATTAAGAAAAGAGGATATCATTTTATTGGGCTATTTATTTTTATCTCACCAATATTACTTTTTATAAATACCTCAAGGTGGAATACCTTATATTCCTTCATCCTCCTATTTCCCCCACAAGAACAACCTTGTGAGATGAGTTGGGCTGGCCAAAGTCAACCAATTGGCTTTCATGCTTAAAGCAGGACCAGAACTCAAAGTCTTCTATTTTCTGGTCTGGTGCCTTAATCACATAGATCAAACTGGTTCTCTTTATTGTCATTCACAGTAAATACAAAAAATTAAAATAGAGAAAATGTGAAGTTCTTCACCTTGGAAAAGTAACTTTAATGGAAAAATATAACATTCAATACCATAAGAAAGGCTGAGCGCAAAAGAATTGAGGCCTTTGAACTATGGTGCTGGAGAAGACTCCTGCGAGTCCCCTGGACTGCAAGACGATCAAACCTGTCAGTCCTAGAGGAGATCAACCCTGACTGCTCTTTAGAAGGCCAGATCCTGAAGTTGAAACTCAAGTACTTTGGCCACCTAATGAGAAGGAAGGACTCACTGGAGAAGAGCCTAATGCTGGGAAAGATTGAGGGCAATAGAAGAAGGGGACGACAGAGAATGAGGTGGCTGGATGGAATCACTGAAGCAGTAGGTGTGAGCTTAAATGGACTCCAGAAGATGGTAGAGGACAGGAAGACCTGGAGGAACATTGTCCATGGGGTCGCAATGGGTCAGACATGACTTCGCAACTAACAACAAAATAACATTAAATATAAATTTAATGGAAAAATGTAGCATTTGAGTAATAATATGGCTTCAAATTACATCTCCCAGTCATTTCATGTAGATATTAAACAGCATAAGAGACAGATCAATGACCTAGCTGTCAAAAAGTAGTAGCCCCAGCACCATTTTTTTATGAAAATGGCCTGTTATTATAAAGTTTCCAAGTGAAAGAAAGGCTTTTTCAATAACCATCTTATATCTAGCTCCCATAGATGGGCAGGGACATGTCCTGTACTCAATAAGTTTTTAATTTCTTCCCTTAACTATGAGACCAGTCCCAACCTGGCTGATTTCAGATGAAGATAAATCATATAAATTGTTCCCTCTCTGTGATGATGCCCAATGTTAGATACTAAACTAAATACTGATTTAAATCTGATTATCAATAGAGAACAATGAAAAGTACACACAGTGAGCCTGTTCAGGCTCCCTTCCCCCAATGACTTGATGGACGTGATTTGCACAATATGGAAAAACATTATTGGCTCTACGTGCTGATTCAGAGGAGGCAGAGAATTAAGCCCTTTTTAATACCCCTGCTGTGGAGTTGAAAAAGGGCCAAATCCTTGTTCAGGATTTGTTACCACAATTCTACCAGTTGTGCTCCAATCATCTACCTATCCTCTTAATGGCTCTTAGCTTCCTGGTAAACTAAGATGCAGACTGAAATCTTTTAGAGGAGAAGAAGCACTTAGAAGTTGTAGTGTTGCCTGCCCAAATCATCAGCTACAAATCAAACAGATTTTAGCAGGAAGTATTGTTAACAATTGAGGTAGGAATTTTCCCAAATATATTTGGAAAATAATGCTGATTAGGGAATTCTGGGAGTTGACGTACACACATCTTAAAATGGTTAAGGTTGAGAAACATTATTCCAAGCAATGTAGCTGCTTTTATCTACCAAAAGAGGCTACCATATTGCCTTGCTTAGCTTTTCTTTTTTCAAAGAATAATATTTTAGGGGGGGAGGAAATTTCTGGAGAAGAATTTAGTGAAGAGATTTGGAGCTTGCCAACAGTTCATAACCAACAGTTATGATGATGTTCCTGAACTTTTGAAACAGCAATTTGTCCCTTTATCTTTGGTAAATCCAAAATAGGTTCCCAGATCTAAAGTAGTGATGCTAAAAGAGGAAATCTATTACTACACTTTTGAAGAAGGAAGAGCATCAAAATCCTCTTTCTAAACCACAAAGCAGGAACTTGAAGGGAGAAGTATCCAAAAAGGAAATTGCACCTGGCAGAGCCAGAATTTTCAAAAGCCAATGTGTAGAAGCATCTTTGTTTCTGCAGATGAGACAAAAAGCTCAGCATTTGAGCAGTTTTCCAACAAAACCATTTGTTCTGGAGTCGTACTGTGCACATCTGCATCAAAGCCAGATTGAGAAGCAATGTTGCCCTGCCATATGCCTTTAACCATATGCTTGTTGGATTTTTGAACAATAAATGTGGACCATAAAAGATGAAAGTTACTGTGGCACCTTAGAATCTAACAAGTTCACTGTGACATGAGCTTTTCATAGGTAACAGCTTGCCTCACCTGTTGTATACGGTGAACTCTGACATTACTAATTCTCTCTATAGACAATCCCAAAGTTCTGCAATCAGAGATCCAGGAAATCATCAGTAGGATTTTAGTAGTAGAGGATGGCTATATTTTTTTAAAAGATATGAACCGGGATAAACTGTAGTCCATACAATACAGAAATGAATATATTCTATGAATTCAGTTTACTTCCTTGATGTTCTGTTTCTGAAGAAAAGACATCGAGGCGAGGCAGGAGTAACAAACACAACTTCTTTATTGAGATCACGAACAGAACAGAACACAAAATGGTGCCAAGGCCTTTTATACTCCCTTGCAAGGGACAGCGTCAGCCAATCAATGCAAGGCTAGTCTCCTGCCTTGCGCATGCGCACAAAGCTGGAGACAGCCTGTCTGGTCCCGGGCAACCACGTGGTTTGCCCGGGCCTTCTGCAGCCTCCTGAGCCTGCTGAGTCATTCAGCAGTCCCAGGACATAACACTTGAAACTACCTTTCAATTCTCTGTCCTCCCAAATTTCTCTCCTGCTCTTTTCTGCTTCATTTCCAGGAGGCCTTGCAAGTTCTGGTAATGCTCTTTATGAATTTACTTTATTCAAAAGAGTGAGCAAGGCTATTGTTACTTTTTCTTTTTATTATATATTTTTGTACAACTTCTCTGCTTTTCCATGCTACTTGAATTCAAAAGGCCAAAGGAAAATCAGAAAGGATGGGTGTGGGGAGGAAAAAACACCTGCAGCATTACACCTATCAAAAGGTAAGGCTCTGCCAGATTGCACATCTGGTCCTTTAAAAAGAACTCTAGACTCTCCCAGTCAGTGTTGCCAGAATTGTGAGAAAAGCTGGAGGAGGAGGCTTCTTTTGGAATATGTGAGAGGGACATCAGAGGAGAAGAGTACCAGAGCTGAAGAGAATTGCTAGATATTCAGCTAAAATGTTGAAAGCAGCAGTAAAACTGCTGAAGGAGAACACGGGACTGGCAATTTTTTGGAAGGTCCCAGACTGCTAATAAAGAGTGAGATTTACAGCATTAGCCATGGTATGGAGAGGCCCTGAGCACTGGTGAATGTATAGAATTTCCTGGCATCAGAGGAAGGGGAGGATTGCTAGCAGGTGGCTATATCGGGGACACAGAGCATTGGCAATAAGGCAAACCCATAGTCCTGGAAGTGGCATTTTATGGTGTACAGGAGCAAAGGCATATAAAGGTCCTGAGCTCTGAAGTCTCAACACAGGCACAAAGCTGCAGCTTAGGTAAAGGAGACACCGCTATATTCTTCTGCCTGGCAGCAACCTACAACAGAAAAGTCATGTGATGCAGCCCAGTACTAGCTGTGCACCCTGGTGACATTGGGTCAGGACTGACCAAGTAAAGGAAGAACTGAAATAGAATAGGAGAAGAAGTAGAAGAGGACAGGAGGAGAGCTTAAAAGGAGTCTTGGTGGCACAGTGGTTAGAATGCAGTATTGCAAGCTAACACGGCACATAGCCAGGAGTTCAATCGTGACCAATTCAAGGTTGACTTAGCCTTCCATCCTTCCAAGGTTAGTAAAATGAGGTCTCAGATTGTTGTGGGCAATATGTTGACATTTGTAAACCTCCCAGAGAGTGCTGTAAAGCATTTTGGAGTGGTATATTAGTCTAAGTGCTATTGCTATTGCTAAAACAGCATCGGATGCAGGAGAAAGGTAGAAATAAATATGGTGTTTGTCAAAACTAGGATAAGGAAAAGACCGTATATAGAAGGATTTAATTACTTCACCAAAAGAGGCTGGAAATTCAGTTTTGGCATCAGCAACTTTATTTTATTGTAAGTATTTGGTAATAAAAGTCCCTTGAATGTATAAATCATCTTTTTCCTGAGTCTGTAACTGTTTCCAAAGAGAACCCCTGACAGGACAAATCCTCTAATGAAGTCTTTTCTTGGAGCTGAATTAAATCTGGGAATGCAGGGAAACTGCAGATGGCTGGAAAGATGGTTGTGCTGTCTTTCAATGTCCACTCATACAAACCTTTTAACATTTTGCAGCAAAGGTGGCTAAATGCAAGAACTACATACAGCATGAGAGAAATTTTGCAAGATTGCTTTTTAAAAACACCAACAAAATTTCCCCATTAAATTGAATGAAAATTGTTTTAAAAAAGAAATTTTCCCCTTGCCATGAACATTAAATTAACTTCTTTGAGAAAGCTTGAGATAGAACACAATTTAAATACATAGCAAAATATATACTAAATTATGATTCATCTCTCTCTTTCTCTTTGCCTAATTTTCAGTTCTAGCTTTGTCAGGATGATTTTCTCTTTTGGAAGTGATCTATTTTTCCCCGTATTGGTAACTTTTCCCCCATCTTAAAAACAAAGAGTGGAGCTATAGCAGAAACAGAAACTATATCACTATGCCTTTTATATTAGCCTGACATATAGTAATTCTGTACTTTATTCTTGTGCCACACAAATCTTCCCTTTGTAAATTTCTATGCTGGGCTGCTAATACAGCTGCACAAGTATATCCAGTGCAAACACCAGTAATCCTAGCCTCAGTAAGCATTCTTTTGGCTGAGATCCACAACAGTAATTCAATTAAAGTGTCACTACATCAAAGTAAACCAGTTGAGAATCCTGGCACATTTCCTCAGTATAATTTAGGAAGTTGAATTGGAGAAATTAAGTTATAAGCAATTACTATTTCTGAGACTTTTAACCTAGAGACCTAAGGAAAAAATATCAACCATGTGCCTAATTCCTAACTCTAATACACTTACCATACTTAATTTTGGTTAGTTTGTGTGACATATTGCCAATACTATTATTTAATTCTTAGTAATATTATGCTGGTTATGTGGCACTTCTGCTGTTGAGAATCTTATTGATCCTCTGTTAATGGGACATCACACCTGCTCAGATAAATGCTGTCATTTAGCTGCTTGAATTGCTCAAGCTTTATAAAGCAATATGAGTTGATTATATAAGCTGTGAATCCTTGCTATTACTTTGAAAGGAGAATCATGTGAGTGATAGGGAGCAAGGAATCCCTCTTGTTCCCATCTCAAGGTTCAGTGCAGTCTATAAGCATTTATAGTGACATGGTTGTCTATTTATGCAGTGATGTCCCATTCACATTACACATTAGGACTTATTTTCATGAAGGTCTTTTCTTCAGGAGAAGATCATGCCAAAATATAGATTATTATAGGAACTCCTTGAAGGACAAGATGAATCCTACTTCAGCTCATTGCATTATATCTCTTATGCAATTACTGTAGAAAGATCTTATAAGTTGAATAAATGGATTCATTTTAAATATTGGATTAGCTAAACATCCAAAATAGTAGGATGCAGGAAGCAATATGAGGGCTTGTAAAGTAACCTCTAGGTTAGAGATTCTACCTTGCATTGAATAAGCATGAGAAGATTAAGGTTTTGGTTGCATTTGTGACATACTGATCACAATATGCCAGAACTAATCAATATTGCCCTTAATATTAACCAAGAATGTTACATGTAATATAGGTATGAATCATGCTACTACGTTAGTCTACACATTCTTTATCTTCTCAAAACATATTATAGAAAAGCCTTGACTTTTTTTGGAAAGGTCAATATGAGCCCATCTACTGATGACCACATTATTGAAAAGACTGAAGTCTGGGGTGTAAAAGGAATAACTAATAAGAGTATCATTTAACAAATGAAATGAAAGAAAAATAGATACCTTGTTTGTATATAAAACTTACATAAAGAAGAAGAATGTAATTGATCTGAATGAAGATGGCATTATCTTGAGGAGTAAATGAATAGATGTGGAGAAGTGAAGATGTAGGCTTAATTATGAAAGACAGGGCTAGGATATAAGTCAAAAAGTATGAATTGGTGTCATCTAGCTTTCTGTGGGAGTACATAAACGTAGGAATCTATAAGTTACTAATAGCCAGATGTTACGCTCTAGTGAATGGTAATAATAGATAATGGGAAAACCAGAAATAGATTTTGAGGAAAACTATGCATCATAAATGCAATACAAGAGATAAATATGATAAGATAATATGAACAAATTTCCAGGAGTAGACCAAAGAGTACAGGGAAATTGATAGATAAAAAGGTCCTAGAATGAATAAGAATGGTGACTAGTGAATATTTGCTTAGAAAAGGGTCTGTTTAAAATATATGTGTATAAGATAGATCTATTCACAGTACACATAGTAAAGACATGAATATAAACATAAAAGCATTATTGATTTGATTACATGATGGAAGATTGAGATAATTAGTAAATGATAAAGAATAGTGAGAAGTTCTAATTGTGGAACAGACTTTTGTTTTTAATAGATCAAGATGACTCTTGTGAAATAGTGGACAAGGAAAGAAGTGAAAACAGAAAGTAAATAGAACAACTGCTGAATAGGAGTCCTATAAGAAAAAAGAATTAGAAGGTAGATTAAGGTATCAAGAACGTTTGCTGGAATTGGGTATGTCTAGTTTAATGAAAAGAAGGACTAGGGGTGACATGATAGCAGTATTCCAATATCTCAGGGGCTGCCACAAAGAAGAGGGAGTCAAGCTATTCTCCAAGGCGCCTGAGGGCAGGACAAGAAGTAATGGATGGAAACTAGTCAAGGAAAGAAGCAACCTGGAACTGAGGAGAAACTTCCTGACAGTTAGAACAATTAACCAGTGGAACAACCTGCCTCCAGAAGTGGTGAATGCTCCAACACTGGAAGTTTTAAAGAAGAGACTGGACAGCCATTTGTCTGAAATGGTATAGGGTTTCCTGCCTGAGCAGGGGGTTGGACTCGATGACCTCCAAGGTCCCTTCCAACTTTATTATTATTATTATTATTAATTATCAAAATGATGAAAAATGGCTTTAAAGAAAGAGGATGAAGATGCTGTTTGAAAAAAAAATGTGTTACACAGTGCTCTAGAAAGTGGGGTTAAGATTAAATGAGAAAGACAGGATGCAGATCAATTTTCATGAAAGTAAAAAAAAAAATGGAAATAGGTGTAAAGGGTTAAGGTAGAAGCCTCCAACAAAGTCAATGAAATTAAAAATAAAAATGATAGAAAACATAGAAATCAGGGAATGGAGTATTCCAGAGATTTGTAAGACACTGCTGACCAGTTGAATGGAAATGAATAATGTAAAAGTTAGTGTCCAAGAAAATGAAAAAGAAAAGATTGAAGAAAAGGGAATAAGAAATATTATGAGAATTTTTTTAAAAAGGAGAAGGTTCAAAAGCAGGCTGCGGGACCAGAAAATATTAAAAATGGATTTGGTTTGCTTATGAAATTTCAATATGACCTATTTAATGTTTTGTATCAAAATTGCCTACCAGTTATAAGGATGCTGTTATACAAAAGGAAAGACAGCAAATGTGAATAAATGAATCCTCAGTTTGGCATTAAGTGCACCTAAATAAATATTTGAGAGAAAACTGCAACAGCAAAATTTGGGAAGTGCAGTGATACTTTAGGCCAGATGGTAGGTATTTAACTCAGATTTTTGCTCTTTACATGTATTTGAGAAAATATGAATGTGAAATTATGAACGTGAGAAAGTTTATTCTATGTTGATTTAGACAAAGTGGATGATAAAATTATCAGGCTTCAGTTATGCACTAATATGGAATTGAAGGTTGGTTGATGAATGTGATAAGAATGATATAGGTTGGAAGCAGAGTAGGTGGAACAAGGAAAAAAATACATTGATTGGAGGCTGGCTGTTTTTATTGGTGATGAACAAAAGGCTAGTCTTTCATTTGAACAAATGAATAAAAAGTTTGTAAAAACTTAAATCTTTGGCTATAAATTATTTTTCTCAATGATAGACTATAAGAAAGCAGAAGTTCCAGCTTCTGAAACTTCTGAGTATTTTTAAAAATAACTATACTGAAAGTATTGTTTGTAAATCAAAAGGAAGATTTTAACAGTAAATGATAGGTCCTTGAGATGCCATACATTGGAGATATGTGTTCTTTTTAAATAATAATTTGCAACATCATTATGGAAAAGAAAGCCATTCAGTTCCAGTAGGAATTAAAGAAACTTCCAGATGCATAGAATAAAACTTGGAACAAGTCCAGAAGACTGGAGGTGACACTTGAGTGATTTCATAAAGTGCCATGAGATCTTTTCACAAGGCTAACTTGAAGACTGAAAAATAGTTTCCTTAAGTATCACAACACTTCACAATTTCTATCTGTGTCAGCAGTAACTACAGTTCATATACTGTACTGGAAGTTTATTGGAAGCTGGGAATTGGCAATGCTGATGCCAATGCAAGATGTTTTTATCATTTGCCAGGACCCATGATTGAATATGAAGGATACTTCAAAGCTGTAAGAATGCCCAGAAAATAATCTGGAATGGCTTGGCATGAGTTTGTCCATCAACTCACCATCTTATAAAATTATCTCATTGTTAATCCAGCTGCATATATTACTTCCTACAATGTCAATCAAATAGTTTGGGTCTGATTCCAATTTTTATATCCATAATGACATTTAACAACAGATTCAAGATACTGGTCTTTTTACATTGGACTTATCCTAGTTTATATTCATAATAGTGAAAAACAAGATTTTCTGGTAAAGCTTAGAATAAAGCAAGCTTAATGCAAAACTAGTGCATTTAACTCTTGATCTCTATGCTAAGTGATGTTTCTTACTGAGAGAGAGTGAAAGCAGAGAGCATGGGACATTTATAAAAAGATATCTCTCTTTCTAAGATGTAACTTTGTGACTTCATACTTGTCCAAAAATGTCTTTATGCAAATGGTTGATTTTTGGTACACATCCCTTGTGCAGATTTAGGTCAGTTAAGCAGGAGTGGTATTTGAATAAAATCACCTGCGAGACAAACAAAAATTGCTGTATTTGTCTGTAGATAATCCTATGTTGCTAGTCATAGAAGTATTTCCACAAGTTATTAATTAATTAGTGTCTAATGCAAGATACTAATATTGCATTAGTAAATAGTATTATATAAGCGTTTTATTTAGACAGAACAAATCTTTTGATTTGTGGATTATTAATTGCATGCATGCACCAAAATACAAGTTGGATTTTATTGGGAATGGTAGATCTTAATTTTCAAGCAATCTCTCTTTTCATTTATGCCTGTCTCATGATACCTATTGAAGCAATCAGTGTAATCTATTATAAGGAAGGGTCAGTCCTGGGTGATATAATCCATAATATATGGTTCTAATCTACAAGATATTGTAGAATTGTGAAAACTAGCATTGTCCCAAATAAGTCATATATCAGAATGTTTTCTAGAAGTTTACAAAGGATTTTTGATGGTTCTCAAATACTGAGTCAAATGGGATAGTTTTGGGAATTGTGTAAAACAAAGCAAATTTTAAAACCACTTATTTTTATTTTTAAAGATTGGCAGTGGGAATCACAAAACAATCAGATTTCTGGTTTCTTACTGGATTGCATTCAATAATATCCTATTTATGTTTTATTCTAGTCTAATTTCCCAATCATCAAAGCAAAGTCTTAAGTTAATCTTATGGTTGATATCTAGCTCTTATATTTTACTAAATATCAGATCAAATTACTGTAATATTGTTTTATTTTTACTGTATTTTATTTGCCATACATTTTTATTATACTATGTAACACATTTTAAATTCATATTCCTAGAATCTCATCAGCACTTATAAACCCAAACATATACATATTCTTTATTATGAAAAGACTCTGTTTGTGTGTTTGTGTGTTTGTGTGTGTGGGGGGGGAATAGGTGTGTATGCATATGGGTTTTACTGTGTGTGGTAACTTTTGAATCTTGTAAGTTTTTGGAATGTGGTTCAAAATGTTTCAACCATTTAAGTACACATACATGCGTGCATGCACATTCACACACATAGACACAGACACATTTTTTTAAAATGTAGTTTATATATCCAAAGAAATCTTGCATTTTGCCGCCAAAGAGTTATATGAAATTACATAAGGGATAAATTTGGCTCTTGAATTTAGTAGGGAAATAGGATGAGCTTTATGTCAAGCTGTTTTTGTGAACTTGAATCCAATTTCTAATCATCCAGATTGCCCTGTACAATAAACTCTTGATTATGACTGCTGGCATTTACAGTTGTAAGACAAGATGATATGTAGCACAATTTTCTTCATTCATCTCATCTTCTTCCATTGCTCCTAAAGACTCTTTATATCTTTCTGCTGGGTTTTTTTTAAGTCATGTGAAATTATTGAAATTATCAAACATGTCACATATTCCTAATACTCATGGGATATTTAGTTGATTGCCATGGAGTTCATCTTTGGACAGAGGATTAAGTAGTTGCTGATGTTCTGGAAAGTTGACTTTCTTGCCTTTAGAAGGTTGTATCTGCACATCTGTTTTTATTCTGCCAATAAAACACAGGAGAAAATGATGATGCTTTATCCAAACATAATAGCTACAATTCTACACTGACTTTATGATGATCAATTCTACCTTTTAGTGCACTTATTTTCCACCGCATTAAGGTATAAAATATAAGAAAGTAGAAATTATATGATAGCATACAGTTCCTTAAATATAATGATACTGTTTGGAATATAAGCAATAAGAGAGAAAAGATCATCTGATTCTATTCCAACAAAACTTTAATTTTGAGTGGCAATATGACACAGAAATTGAGTCAAATCAGTCCAAATCTCTGAACCCACCTGAAAAAAGATATTTTGTAGATGATTTAGGAACTGAATAGCATCTGGAAATCCATCTGAAGCTTTCTTCATCCTAATAAGGACTTTTTTGATATAATATTTGTCTGATATTCCCATTAATATTTCATTTATAGTATGATAAGTATAACTGTTTCAGATGTTATAGGGCAAGTATGGAGTCATGTTCACCTGTCAATTGTTTAAAATTTTTCTCCCTTTTTATCAGTAAGTTTCAGCTCATTTCATATTAATTTACTATCCAATATAAGCAGCACAAAACTGAGTGCCCATTTTCACATTTCTCTACATGCACATTTTTATACCTCTTCTTTCCCAATCTGGATATTTTTTGTATATATTTTTGTAACTAGCATCTGAAAATTTAGAAAAAGTACACACTTTAATGCATAAATAGATTCTGGTTCACGTAAGTTTTGCAAAGCATGTATTAGATGACTCTGTATTAAGGTTCTCGGTAGATCACTTTATCTTTCATTTCTAAGCAGGGTGTATCACATCTTTTTGCCATTCTCCCATTCATTCCTCTTTATAAAGACTGGTTTCACTAAATAGGAAACAATAAAGCTTTGGTTCATCATTTGAAAACCTTTGAGCTGCTGCCAGACTGCTCCTCTGAAAAGTGGCATCATAGCATCAGAAGGCTAATTCGGCTAAACGGCAGGAATTGTCTAGCCTGAGCCACATCCAAGATGTGCTTATCGAGTCTTTGATTCAAAGCCCCTGTTTATTCCACTTTTTCATGTGACTAGAAATCAGAGGATAATCCATCCACTGTTAAATCTCATTGCTCTGCAATAATTATTTTTTAAAAAAACCACTAGAATTTGTCCCTCGATCATGAAATGCCGCCTTATTTTCTGCTGTTTTTCCACTGGTTCAATTAATTTATCACTTCTTCATTTTTATTGTAAATGTTTCTCCATTTTATATGCACTTTATCTGCATATTTGACAACTTGAAGCAGGATGTGTCCCTGATTTGTTATTAAGCTAACATTCAGAAATATATGTTTTGCAGAAAGCCTTTCCATCACACAAAATGTTTTGGGGGTGTTTCCATCACACAGCATGCTTTGGGGGTGTTTAGTGTTAAAATAGTCTCCTTTCTGAGAAAGTGTCATGGGTGCAGAAAGGTGAAATTCTTCCTTCCTCCTATGCAGACTTAGATCCTCCGGAGAATTATACGAGTTTTTATATGAGATGTTGCCTTTGCCTGTATGCAAAATAAATTTATGAAGCTTTGAGAGCAAGGCTGGATTGAGACAAACTGATGCTTTAAGCACAACCCAACAATGGTGCTCTTTGATGGAATTGAAACTATCATGCCACATGATGGATACAAATGTGATATTTCATAACACCTTCAAACCAAGCTTCTCAGCTTTAGTCACTCACCGTGACAAGGAAAGCACTTTTTTTTAACAATGCAAATTGCATTGTAATGGAGCCTTCCCAATATGGACATAAGTTTTGACAGCAGTAAAGTGAGTCACCCATGTGTCTGTTCTTATTTTATGACCTTTTTTGCAGCAGTCATTAAGTGAACACTATGGTCATAAAGTGGCGGTCATCAAGCAAGTCATTATTTGCTCTGGAATATTTTTGCCAAAAACTGAAAGTAGAAGCTGGTCACATGATTTTGCGCTTAAATGTGGGCTGGTTGCCAAGTTTTCCAAATGTGCTCACATGACTGGGGGGGGGCAGCCATCAGAACCTTGAATAGTTGCAAAGTGATGGCTCATAAATTGAGAACTACCTATAAAATCGAACACAGCAGATAAAGACTGCAAAAAAAGAAACACAGTTTGGCAGTGAAAGAATTAAAGCTGTGATAGCTAGGGGAAAAATGCTCTATGGTACTCCCTTCCCATGGTTCCTTAAGCATAGGAACCATGGGAACAGAGTACCATTGAACTTTTCTCCCTAACTATTATTTTGCTTACAGTATTGGTTAACTGAGAGTATGAAGTACTATTATTGTATTCAACTATTTAGTTGTTTTGAATTGTGTTTAAGAAGCAATATTGTACAAATTCAAATGATGTAAATGATTTATGATATATGCAATCATGCAACTGCATTACAACATTGTTATCTGATTTGTTCTCCTTCCCTAAACTGCACCCTAGTCTGACAAGCCCCAATACTTTGTCAGTGCTGTGAGACACAAAACACTGCTGGTGTGAAATAACTCACTCCTATAGCAAAGCTGGCACATCTAGGTGCTAGCAAGAGCCTAGCAGGCAATGTAAAATGAATACCTTTGGAAGCTTCTGTTTTCTGAACTCTTGCTCAGCCAATTCTGGCAGTACTGAGGAATAAAAGTCATATTAAGTTTTCCCTAGCCTGGTCTCCCAGACAGGACCATGACTCTAGATATATACTAGTATGCTTTTCCACATATATAGTCACATTTGTTAGCATAACGTTTACAGATACTGTCCAGCAGAATTTTTTTCATCAAACAAAGCAAGAAGCATAGAAATCCTATTAGCTGCTATCAGTGTCTTTAGTCATCATTGTTCCTGCCAGCAGGAAAGTCACTTATCAAATAAGTCATTTAACTATGTATATCAGTTAACACAGGATATTTCAAAATCATTGTTTTCATAATTGAATTTAATACTTTATTCTATCTTTTATAAATCTGACCCAGCCAGCAGCATAGGATTTTACAGCTGCTATTTCCCTGCTCTGAAAAATCTTTTCTTTCTTATCATTTCCTCTAGTAACAAGAATGTCTACTTACTCATTCAATAGAAACTGTTGCTGGATCCCTGTTAATGAAGAGCACTTCTTAGCTGGAGCCACTGTAGTAATCTGCTTATAAAAGGAGATAGGATTGCTGTCAGTCACCCTGCAGATGTTATTGCAGTTTGTCTGTGCCCATCAGGGCAAATGCCAGGAAGGTCACACACATTTATGGTAAAGATAGTTTGCAACTGAAAGGAGAAGCTCCATTTCAGCCTAACAAAGATACAAGATTCTAGCTTTGAAATTCAAACAAGAAATGTACTATATGATGTTCTACAAGCATCCCTGATAAATTCTATTAATGCTTACTCTCCTCTGTGTAAAATTTGTAAAACTGCAGAGACCTTAAAAGTATTCATCAAATAAGAAGCTTCTTGAGCTGAAGAAGCTTCTTGGATGAGAAGCGAAACATCTTCAAAGAAAAACAAGAAAGTCCAGTTGCCTCCTGAAAAAAGCACCTTTGGGACAACGATACCTGGATGACTGAGAATCTCCATAGATATTCATCAAATAAGATCTATGTTGATTTTAATCTTTCCATTTAAATATTCAAAAGGTTTTATTCATGTATGTATATGCTATGTACATATTTGTATATGCATTCAAAGACCCCGTTACTAATATACATTTTTCCTATTTTTCTGATTATGAACGTGAAAATCTTGAAGCACCAGATTCAGTTATAATCCCAGTATTCAGAGTGGATAATCTCCTGTAGCAGTTGTCAAATTGAGGCATCTCAGAACAAGAAGGTCTCTGGGAGAATCTCTGACAAGGGCCCTGGACCATCAGATTTCTGTCTGAAAATTTACTAATAGTTGCCTCAGATCACAAATCTGCTAAATCATCCAAGGAAGTATAAAAATGGCCCCTCACTGTCCAGTTTTTCATAAAACAAGGTCCTACATAACTGAGCAGATACTGTACTCTTATTTATCTCCACTTTCCCCCTTTCTCTTCTATTTATGTCCAGAGTCTCCATCAAGACTTTCTCTGTATCCCACAAAGCCACACAACTTTCCAACATGCCCCCCCCAAAATGAAGGAGGCTAGTACTGTCTTTTTTCTGCCTCCTTTCCTTTTCTATCAAGAAATGTTTGTTCTTTTCCCCTTTTCCCCAAGAAAGTAGATTTTGCTGTTTTATTTATTATTTTCAAGCAAAAAAATAGGGCACATATGCCTGTATGGACGGTACAGTTTGTAAACTTCCTTCTTTGTTTGCTGTGGTAAGAAGCCCAATGCTAAGCCACCCATTTCCCCTACATTTATTTGAATTCATTCTCCATCTTTCTCTCAGGGGATGGAATGTTCTAAATACTCTGAGCTTGCTGTTAATTCCAACAGTTGAATAGCCAGTGATTATTTTATTACTTGATATGCCATGAGCCTCAGTTATTTTTTCTTAATAAATTGTACTAATTTGTGAGACATTAACAAAAGTGACTGGTGGAAATGGTTCTTTTCATCCCATAATATTGCATGGGTAGGAAAAAGAAGTACAAGATTGTGAACCTTGATTTCATATAAATAAGTATAAATAAATAAGGCTCACAATCTTGCACCTCAGCTTGCATTTGATACACAGCTGCCATTGGAAGTTCTTTAGCTTATTTGCAATATACTTGCCTATCAGAAGTACTTGTATCTTAGAATACTTGTCTGTTTCTATTCTAGCTTGCTGAGAAAAGGCTGACACATAGTTATTTTAGTTTCAGTTTTGGTTTCTGGAACTTCTAAGTCTGCTCAATAACCTAAGATATTAAGGTCCTGACAGAATTAGTACTGTGAGAGTTCATAACAGTATTATAATTCTCCATTGGTTAATTAATGGCAGGATTTAATGGCAGACACTGTACAGTATCTAATTATACAGTGTTGGAGGAACTAGTAAATGGCTTTTTCTTCTCTGAATAGTGTCTCTCTGTTTTGCAACCACTCCATAAGATTCTAGGATCAAGTTTCTGATGGATTTCAAGGAGACCATCATAAGGCCCTGGATCCCAAATGATACCCAACACATTGAGTTGATATGTACATGTCCATTAGATTGTTGCTGCTACTAAGGCAAACAAGGAATTATTTGGAGAATTCAGAAGGTTGCAGACAAAACATGGTAGCAAAAGGAGTTACTAGTGACAGTAATTGACAAGAATGATACGGAGCTAGAAGCATGTGTATTTGTAGAGTTCTAATCTTTAATTTTTCTGTTGCAGCATCCTTAAAGACAATCTGAACCACCTTTTTTAAACAAGCAAAGTGGAGATAGATAGGAGATAAATCCCACTAGAATTTCAAGAATGGGAGGATTAGCTGTTATTCTCATGCTATTTCTTGGATAAAGTTTTCCCCAACATTGCCATTCTTTTCAGAGGGTCATGCTTTCTCAAGCAGCCCTATCAAGGTAAAGGTATATAAATTCTACAACTCAGTCCATTGTTTCTAATAACAATTATTAAGATGGAGCACTGCTGGCAATTTTGTTGATGTTGCCCAGTGATGCACAATAGTGCTCTTTTGTTTTGAGGTAGGAACATTAGTATGAGATTACTGACACATGAAGGAAAGTAAACCTATAAATTCACTAGACACAATGAGAACACGGGCAGACAGTAATGAGCTGCTTCTCCTTATATTCACTGTGCTCTGCTAAAACTATACTTCAAAAGATAAGTCACAAAAGATTGCTAATGTTTCATAGAGATTTTGCTCACTTTACTTACACTCAGATGCACCTTCTCATTTGCTTGATGACTCTTAGAAGAGAAGAATCTCAGTGTAACTGATCTGACTTGCCATGATATTAAATTCATCTGCTTGATTAATGATGGTGTAGTACAATCATTTAACAGATGTTTGGCATGGTGAATAATGTAATTTATACAGTAAGATATGGTGGAATCCTACTTCACAACTTCTTGATTCAGTATACATTTCATAGGTTTTCCAGGACACAATTAGTTGGCTCCAGATTAAATAAACCCCTTTTATATTTCACTGAATTAAACTATTGGTAGATATATTAGTTTCAACCAATGTTTCATATTTATTTCAGTGAAATATTTGTGTGTTTATTTTAGCCTAGAAATATCTCAGTGAGCTGCAGATGTTACATTTTACAGATTGATGGCAATCTAAATATGCCATACAAAAATTTCACTGCATGGTGAATTCACTACATCAACCTTTATGTAGTATTTAAATATAATTGACACCTCAGTATTGTTGAGAAAAGGCTACTATTCCTTTAAGGAATTTATTTATTTATTGAATTTATTTGCCAGCTCGTAGCAAAAATGATTCCAGGTGGCTTCCAGCATTAAAACATTAAAAACCTAACAAATAAATATATTTAAAAGAATAAAAATAGAAACCACAATCAAGATATAGTTAAAAAATGGGGAGGCAAGGAACAGGATGCACAGGGGAGGGGAAAGGTGGGATTGCCTCTTAATTGAACAACCACCTCCAATGTGACGTTCCCTCATGAGGGCCCTGGATCATTAGGCAGAGCCAAGTCTTCAGGCTCATATGGAAGGACAGAAGGATGGGAGCCAAACTCACCTATATCAACTAAGTATGTAGAGTTTAGTTGTATAGAACAGTGGCCCGCAACCTTTTGGGCCCCAGGGACATTTTTTCTATGGACCAGAGGACCATGGTTTCACACTCTGCCTGGATCTTATGTGTGTGTGGATGGGGCTTCCCTCGCTTTTGTGGCCTGGTTCTTGGCCAAATACAGACCAGGCCTGGTACACTGCCCGGGAGTTGGGACTCCTGGTATAAAACACTATCAGTCACTTACAGCAGGTCCATGGTTCATTCTGTATTTCAGAAAATGTGAGTGTAGTCCTAAGGCTATTAGGCTCATTCAATCAGAGCATCTTCATTTGCAAATAGCAAAACAAAGGTAACCTTTTCTGAAAGGAATATGTTTCTGTCTCTTTGTGGAATTTTCCTTACTTCCTTTCCTTGAAATGACACGAACAATCTTCTTAAACATGCAATCCTCCACATACATTTGAAATACGAAACCTCTCATCCCATCTAACAATCTGCTTTGAGTTGCCAGCTGGGTTGATGAGAGTATATAATGTCCAAAACATGTAAAATGTGCTATCATGAAAAGCTCAAAGGAAAGGGGAATGGGTTCATCTTTTTAAAGAATCCTCTTCTTTAAGGATGTCTCATGTTATATATTTAAAAAACGGTGCCAAAAATATCGCTGCTGGGTTGTAGAAAAGCAGCTTGCTTATGTATGGTTCCATATTATGGGTGAAGCTGTTTTTGGAGAGTGGGGAGAGATTTTATAAAGGAAAGTGCAGCAAAATAAAACATATACATGCAGTGATAAGAGCTGGGGTAGAAGGTTACATGAGAGAATTCTGTTTCCCTTCATTTTAGCAAGTGCACTTTGTTCATTTTATCCACTTTATACCCTTACGAAAACTCTTGTTTCAGAATGTTCATTCTGGGCTCATAAAGCTGTACAGGTGGTGCTGTCTCAGCGGGAAACCTGCTCCTTGCTGAAGAGCTGCCAATTACTTGCAGTGAAACTAAAACAGAAGAATAAATATTGCATGTTGATGGATGATTGTCAGAAGACGTAGGGGTACTTTCAACAGGGCTTGTCAGGTGAAATACCTTCAACAAATCCACATGCTCAGTGGCAAAAAGGAGACTTTGCTCCAGCTGCTCAACTGGCAACCCTCAAGCTTTGTCACATGTATTTGAATAATAAATGATTCTGTGGAGGAATCAAAATGGATTCTACCTTAGAAATGAATCCCATGAAAATGTTCACAAATTCGGGATTGGGCTATGTCTCTAAAGAGCCTTTTGACTGCTGTGATGTTTTATTTTTTCTGTCAAATTGGGAAGATGGTTGGGTTTCATTGTATCAACTTCCCAAATGCTGCAAAATAAGCTATTCATGTTTCTCTGATGCTTATGGAGGGTAGTTTTCTACTACCATTAGAACAAGATTGTCACAGGATGGCAGTCTCTTTTCCTTTCCTTTCCTTTCCTTTCCTTTCCTTTCCTTTCCTTTCCTTTCCTTTCCTTTCCTTTCCTTTCCTTTCCTTTCCTTTCCTTTCCTTTCATCTCTCCCTCTTTTGTTTTGGTTTTTGCTTGGTAGTTTGCTTACTATGCAAAAACATGGAATTGGGGGGGGGGGGAAGAGGTGTAATTCTTCCAGATCAAAAATATTGTTTAACAGAAAGAATGCAATATTTTCCAATAGTTGCCATTAAAAATTATTCTTCCCAATAAATATTTTAAGTTGAAGCATTGAAAACAACATATTGCTGAGGATTCTGCATTTAATAATCAGAGAATAGAGAAGAGAATGTTTATCTTGAAGGTAGTTAAGTAGTTATGTTCTTTGCACAAGAAATTTCATGAATATCTGTGTTCACAGCAATACAACTCTGAAAACAAATCTAACTTCTACTTTCCTCTTCCTCTACTACTTACACTGAACACTTATAACAATCACATTTACAAAGATTGTGGTTTTCCTGAAATATCAGGAAAAAAACCAATTATTTTATTGTGTATCATATTAATGAATAAGGGAAAAGTTGAATATTTATTATAAAATAGATAGCATCACCTTATCCCAGTCAATTACAATAGAATCTCTTTCCAGAAAAGGAAGAAGAAAAGCATTCAACTTTATTTTTCCAATATTAAAATAAATGGGCTATGCACATTTTGAACAGCTCCATAGAACTGAACCTATTCATTTAAAAAAGCATTTACAGTTTTAGTAGGTCAGTCAGAGATGCACTGAATTTTCAGAGGTAGTAGAAAATAAGATGTTGGGATATATAAAATTATAGAAATGTAAGTCCTAAGCCTATAGAAACCCTAGGAAAGCACAAGTGAAAGTAATGCAACTAAAAATGCATCCAACAAGGATTCATAAATATCAAGAAAAAGGACTGAAAAGGTGTCTTCCCACAAATAAATTGGTTGGAAAACAATCTGAAAAAAAGCAACTGGCCAGAAAGCCTTTCAGGCCTAAAGTGGGATTAGAATTCACAATCTCCTGATTTCAAGGCCAGCATCTTAACCACTATACCAAGTCCATAATATATTGGTATACTATATGTGTATGTCCATGTGGTGTGGCCTTTTATAATTGACAGATGGAAATTTTGTTAATATACAGATTTTTGGTATGGCACCCACACCCAGTGTGCTGATAATCGCTGTGACCACCATGACTAGTTTATGCCATAATCTTTCAATTTCAGTTTTCGGCTCGTAATAGTTGATGAGATTCTTCAATTTTTTGTCTTCTATTCTGCTGTCCCCTGGTATCCACATTTGCTTCTTTCAACCACAGTTAAATCTAGTGTGTTCTGAGCCAAGATTTTATCAGTTTGTATTTGGAAATCCCATAATATTTTAATCTACTAATTTTTACTACTTTTTCCATTCTATGTTCCCCATAATTTTTCATTACTGGCACATGATAATTTTTACAGATTCGTGGAATCCAGTGGATCATTTGGTGATTGTGTTATGTTGCTAATGATAATCAGTTTGTGTGGTCTTTGTCCATGAACTAAATATATGATCTACTGTTTCTTCTGCCTCTTCACACAATCTGAACTTGAATCATTTGATGATATTTTAATTCTGCCCTTGTTTCTTTAGTACAAATAGCTTGCTTGTGAGCAGCCAAAATTAAGCCTTCAGTTTCTTTTAAAAAATGTTCCAGTTGTAAACCATTGCCGGATTTTATCTTTATCCACCTTCCTTTCAAACTTGTATAGCAGTGGTTCTCAACATTTTCTTCACCACAGACCCCCTTTAAATAGCTTTTGTGGCCATGACCATGGCCACAGACCCCCAAGACTTAACTCAAGATTTAAATCATAACATTTTTTCAAGTCTTCTCAGACCCCCTGTGATGACATCGCAGGTCTCACAGGGGTCCATGGATCACAGGTTGAGAACCACTGTTGTATAGAAGCTGACCACGTACGGCTTTGCCTTGCCAGTATTTTGATCATGTTTTTATTATATTATTTTGATATTCATGTTTTATTTCCAATATATTCTGTAAGTTCCATTTTTTAACTTGCATCAATGCTAATTCTTGGCTATTTTATACATAATCAGTTAATGTAAACTTTTCTTCTTCAGTAGCAAACCTCTGCCTCCATTTCTGCAGTGCAAACATAAATCCACCCATATCACTACAGGGATAATATATACTGAGTAGTCATTAGTTATCTTGTTTTTTGGGGGATCCAAACTGTCAAGTTCAGCTTGTGTCCACTTAATAAATCCATCACTGTACATATCACAGGCTAGTACACACACACACACACACACACACACACGGAGAGAGGGAGAGGGAGAGGGAGAGAGAGGGAGAGAGAGAGAGAGGCAAAGCAACAACAAGATCTGGTAATAGCTAACAGCAGGAAAGTCAAAGAAACAGACAGAGAAGCTAATTCTGACTGTACAAGAGCAACTCTTAAGAAAAATGCATACAAATCCAGAGCTGATAAGACAGCAAGTGCTGTCTTTGCAAAGAAGCTGAAGAAAGTGAACCACCTTGTTAGCTGCTACAAGGAGATTGTACAGACTGACTACAAACAATAGCATGACAAAGTAGCAACAATGGTGCATTGGAAGTCAAAGTGCTCTGGGACATTAGAATACAAAAGACAGGCACCTGTCACAAAATACCCAAGACTTAACAATTGTTGATAAGAAAGACAAAAAAGACATGGCAGTATCTGGAGACAGCTGAACAGAAGAAGAATAACTGGAGAAAATCACAAAACATAAAGGCCTGAAAACAGAATATCTCATTCTTTATAATGACCCCAAAGTGAGATGATCAAAAATTTTAAATGATTTTCATCTAAAGAGATATTTGGAAAGGAGTGGGGGTTGAATTAAGACTCTTTTTCAATGTTATCTTAAACAAAGTCTTCTTTGCAGGTAAACTGATTTTATGTGAATTCATCAAGCAAGTCTATATTGTGATCACTGCCTGTGTAGTGTCCTTTGCACTATACCTAAGAAAATAATTATTTAGTTTCTCCCTCTCTGATAGCTTTAGCTCTGAGGTTGCCTTTCAGTCCACCATTTTCACCCGAGATGCCAACTGTGATTCAGCAGGAACATTTCTTGATCTCTTTCTTTAAGTTCCTGTGAAGCTGAGACAAAACTTCTCCAAATATTCTAAGCCTAATCTCTCACGGAAATGATTTTGCATGCTTTAAGATATTAGTGTAATTATCAAAACCTAATGAGTTTTTAAAGCTTTTTAATATGAAACCATGATTTCAGAAACTCTTTGCTGTCAGAGCTATAACTAGGTTACAGACGCAAGGCATGATTTATGACCCATCCTTACTAATGACTAGAGACTGAAGATACAGCTCTTTATGAATAAGCACTCTTGCCCGATCATGACAGGGCAATGAAAGCTCTGAAAATATGCTTATGTGCAGCTGCATAATGGATCCGAGGCTTAATAAAAGCCCAACTTAATAGCATGCATATAATCCACGACCAATATAAGAAGGAATAGTTGGCAACGGAGTAGAGTGTCTATTATCTGAACCTGAATTGCCTAAACACTCCAGGCTAGCCATATTCAATGTATATATGACTCTTAATAGTACAGAAGTAATTACCCACAGGCCCTCCTCAGGTAAAGGTATAATTAGGAAATTGGGACTCTAAAGTGGAAGTCAGCAATTGGTTATCCCTGGGAACATATTTGCTCTCTTGAAGGATTTTGTAACAGCCATAGTTGCAAAACCAGAAAGAAAAGAGAGACAATATCACAAGCAAAGAAGGTACCAACAAGTATCAGTCCGAAACAGAAGGTAGAAGCGGCCCTCAACTTTCCAGTTCTGATCTCCCCCCAGTTTCTCTTTGGTTATTTTACTGCAAGGGGTTTCTGTGGAAAAGTAATGAGTGTTCTGGCATGGCAAACAAGCTATTCTCATGAGCATAGCAGCTCTAGAGTGCGTTATTGTGTTTGCAGAAATAACCCTTTTCAGGTCACTAATACAAGGTGCAACTACACTGAAGAAAATCCATACATTTGATTACCTTATACGACAATTCTATAAGGAAGTAAAGAAGGCTCTAGATCCTCTTTTGATGAAATATCACATGGTATGCTTAAGGATAAGATGGACTTGCAGATTTCATCCTAATTTCAAAAGACATTTGTTACTTGCTTGGCAGAGAGGGAAGGAGGGAGGGGAGGGGAGGAAGGAAGGAAGGAAGGAAGGAAGGAAGGAAGGAAGGAAGGAAGGAAGGAAGGAAGGAAGGAAGGAAGGCATAGGAATTATACTTTGTTGACTGGCCCTGCTTATGGATTTTGGCTGTGCCTGTCACTGGTTCTCACAGGATATTTCTGTGGCAAGATGGACCTGGGGCAATTTTGGTTTTACTTGCCCTGCTTGAGAATTTGAAAGTCTGTGACAAAAAAATAAAATGTTCAAATACAAATTTTAAATATTATGTGTGAGTAGTTGAGTCTTTTATGAAAATATTAATGATATGGAGCATGCCTTGGAAGGTAGAAAAAAAATGAATTTTACTAATAAAATACTCAAGTATTTTTCATCTTCTCTTCATCCAAGTGAAGAACTTGTGATAGTCCTTCAAAGATGACACAACCACAAATAATATGCGATGGCTGTGCAATAGTTAACACTAAAGGAGAGACAGTTTGGTCTAGAAAGCTGGAGATGAGGAGTTATAGTCCCACCTTAGCCACGAAAACCAGCTGGGTGGCCTTAGGCCAGTCATTGTCTCTCAGCCCAACTCATCTTACAGGATTGTTGTGGGGAAAATAGGAGAAGGAAGGTGTGTTGGATATGTTTGCTGCCTTCAGTTATTTGTAAAAATAATAAAGGTGGGATATAAATAAGAAATAAAATAAAATAAATAAATAAAAATACTTCTGCATACTTTTGTTTGAACAGCATAGGTTTAAAGTGCGAGACATAAGATAACATGTGATTTCTATTTTCTTGTTACACTTTTTTGGACTGTGTTATATCAGGTTTTTTAGAACTTTTTCCATTTTGTGCTCTCAGCCTAAAGTAGAATATCTTAATTTAAAATAACCTAATCTGAATTATTTTCTTTCATATATATATATATATATATATGTTCAATAACACAGTCCTCGATCTCCGGGAGAAATATAAACCAGCTGTTTATTGTTAAAAAGTTTAAAACAATAAAAACAACTATTTACAATATTAAAACAACTTAGCTTTTGCTGGTCCTCTGCCAGCGTCCTCAGAGTAAAGTTTTGGGGTGGAAATTACTTTTATAAACCTTGCTAGCCTAACTGCTTACTCATTGACCGTGTGATAGGGCCATCCGTCCTGGCTGACCGTAATTGCCTTAATTGTCCCGCCTCCTCTTTTTTGCACTCCAGTTCTCCAACCTTCCTCCCTCCCATCCTTGTCAATCCCCTCCTTCCTGGCGTTGCCGCCGTTGGCTTGCTTTCCAGCTGCTCCCCCGTACTCGTTTTGGGCCTTACACCCAGATCCGGTGTCTTAGATGCCTTCCCATTGCCGCTCCCCTCCTTTCCATCCCGTTTGTCTGCCCGTTGTTCCTGTCTTCCACTATCTATCCCTATTAGTGCTATTTCCTCCGATTTCCTTCCGCGCTTGGATGTGCATGCGCACAGCCGTATCCCGTCCCTCTGCCTCGTCTGCCTACGATCAGCTGGGCTATCTGCCGGCTCACTCCTGAATTCACCTCCTCTCATCCTTGCAGATCCTATCCTTCCTAATGTTGCTGCCGTTGGTGCGTTAGCCAACTGCCTCACCTTCCCCCCCTCCTTCTTATCCCTTTGAACCATCCGCTGTACCTGCCTTCCATTATCTATCCCCCTGGGTCCTATTCCTTCCAATCTTTCTGCATGCCTGGGTGTGCGCATGCACAGCCGCATCCTATCCTTCTGCCTCATCTGCCTAAGCTCAGCTGAGCCACCTGCTGCCTCGCCCTCAGTTCCACCCTCTCCCTTCCTTACCGATCTTATCCTTCCTGGTGTCATCGCACCTGATGCGCCTTCCACCCCCACCCCCACACGCGTTTTGGGTCGCGCGGCTAGGTCTGGCATCCTCACTGCCCCCCCATTGGCCATTCCGGGCCGCACGTCCAGATATGCTTTTAATGTCTGATATGCCGGGGGCAATTCTACGTGTCGATTAATCGAGCCCGCATCTGAGAACCAGGCCTCCTTCAGTAGGCGCCCTCCTTTGGAGGCATCCTGGGCGATGGCTTTTGCCCCCATGAAGTCAAATGAGTGTCCATTATTCACCATATGCGTCCATATTTGGGAGTACTGCTCCTGCCTTTTGACGGCCAATTTGTGTTCATGTACCCTGGTTTTTATCCGTTTGGCCGTCTCTCCCGTGTAATTACACTGGCAATCCTTGCAGTGCACCCTATAGACCACCGATGATTTTTCCTCCTCTGGCAGTGGTTCCTTAGGGCGCATCGTTTTCATACGGAGTGTTTGGTTGGGTCGGTGGGCCACCCTGATGTTATGCGGCGCTAATATGCGAGCCGTTGCCTCTGACACCCCCTGGACGTAAGGTATCGTTGTCCAGGATATTGTCTCTAGGTCCTCTGGTGCTCTACGGGGTTCCTGGCGCTTACTATATCTTTGGACAAAACTGGCCGGGTAGCCGTTCCACCTGCATACCTGGTGGAGATGGGCACGTTCCACTTGCTTGGCCTTTTTGGTACTGCAATGCGTATCTATACGTGCAAATAACGTCCGAATGCATGCGATCTTGTGGGCTGCCGGGTGGTTGCTCGTGTAATGCAGCATCCTGTCGGTATGGGTCGCTTTCCTGTATACAGTTGTGTGGAGGGTGCCGTTGGCTTGGCGCGTGACTAATACGTCCAGAAAGGCCAAACTACCGTTGGCTTCCTCCTCCGCTGTAAATTGTATGTCCGGGAACACCGCATTCAATCTTTCCATAAAGGCAGCTTTTTCAGTCCGTTTAACGATAGCGAACGTATCGTCCACATATCTGGCCCAAAATTCTGGGTGGTAAACGGCCATTGCCTTAGCCTCCAGGCACTGTAGGACCGCCTCAGCGATAACACCCGAGATGGGAGACCCCATCGGCGTGCCCTTGATTTGTTCATACATCGTGTCCTGGAACGTGAAATGTGTTCTCAGACACAACTGCAGCAGTTTGATGACGTCTTCCATCTTAAGGGAACCATGACTTTGCAATCCCTTTAGCTGTAATAGATCTTTTATAGTTGAAACAGCCAGCTCTTGTGGGATAGATGTGAACAACGACGTCACATCAAATGAAATCATGGTCTCATCATCTTGTATTCTCACTGCTTTGAGTCTCTGTAGGAACTCCTGCGACGATTTTACCGTGGTTGTACCATCCTCTACTAGATGCTGTAGCCGCTGACTTAGCCATCTAGCCAGGCCAAACATTGGTGTACCCCTAAACGCCACAATGGGTCTTAAAGGGATCCCCTCTTTGTGTATTTTTGGCAAGCCGTAGAATCTCGCCATTGCCGAGTCCCTAGGCCGTATGGCCCTCAGCTCTTCTTCATTCATTCCCCCCTGTCTTTTAAGCCTATCCATGATTTTATTGAGCTGATTCTTCATGGACGTTGTAGGGTCTATCTTGGTCACAGTGCATATAGAGTGACCAAGATAGACCCTACAACGTCCATGAAGAATCAGCTCAATAAAATCATGGATAGGCTTAAAAGACGGGGGGGAATGAATGAAGAAGAGCTGAGGGCCATACGGCCTAGGGACTCGGCAATGGCGAGATTCTACGGCTTGCCAAAAATACACAAAGAGGGGATCCCTTTAAGACCCATTGTGGCGTTTAGGGGTACACCAATGTTTGGCCTGGCTAGATGGCTAAGTCAGCGGCTACAGCATCTAGTAGAGGATGGTACAACCACGGTAAAATCGTCGCAGGAGTTCCTACAGAGACTCAAAGCAGTGAGAATACAAGATGATGAGACCATGATTTCATTTGATGTGACGTCGTTGTTCACATCTATCCCACAAGAGCTGGCTGTTTCAACTATAAAAGATCTATTACAGCTAAAGGGATTGCAAAGTCATGGTTCCCTTAAGATGGAAGACGTCATCAAACTGCTGCAGTTGTGTCTGAGAACACATTTCACGTTCCAGGACACGATGTATGAACAAATCAAGGGCACGCCGATGGGGTCTCCCATCTCGGGTGTTATCGCTGAGGCGGTCCTACAGTGCCTGGAGGCTAAGGCAATGGCCGTTTACCACCCAGAATTTTGGGCCAGATATGTGGACGATACGTTCGCTATCGTTAAACGGACTGAAAAAGCTGCCTTTATGGAAAGATTGAATGCGGTGTTCCCGGACATACAATTTACAGCGGAGGAGGAAGCCAACGGTAGTTTGGCCTTTCTGGACGTATTAGTCACGCGCCAAGCCAACGGCACCCTCCACACAACTGTATACAGGAAAGCGACCCATACCGACAGGATGCTGCATTACACGAGCAACCACCCGGCAGCCCACAAGATCGCATGCATTCGGACGTTATTTGCACGTATAGATACGCATTGCAGTACCAAAAAGGCCAAGCAAGTGGAACGTGCCCATCTCCACCAGGTATGCAGGTGGAACGGCTACCCGGCCAGTTTTGTCCAAAGATATAGTAAGCGCCAGGAACCCCGTAGAGCACCAGAGGACCTAGAGACAATATCCTGGACAACGATACCTTACGTCCAGGGGGTGTCAGAGGCAACGGCTCGCATATTAGCGCCGCATAACATCAGGGTGGCCCACCGACCCAACCAAACACTCCGTATGAAAACGATGCGCCCTAAGGAACCACTGCCAGAGGAGGAAAAATCATCGGTGGTCTATAGGGTGCACTGCAAGGATTGCCAGTGTAATTACACGGGAGAGACGGCCAAACGGATAAAAACCAGGGTACATGAACACAAATTGGCCGTCAAAAGGCAGGAGCAGTACTCCCAAATATGGACGCATATGGTGAATAATGGACACTCATTTGACTTCATGGGGGCAAAAGCCATCGCCCAGGATGCCTCCAAAGGAGGGCGCCTACTGAAGGAGGCCTGGTTCTCAGATGCGGGCTCGATTAATCGACACGTAGAATTGCCCCCGGCATATCAGACATTAAAAGCATATCTGGACGTGCGGCCCGGAATGGCCAATGGGGGGGCAGTGAGGATGCCAGACCTAGCCGCGCGACCCAAAACGCGTGTGGGGGTGGGGGTGGAAGGCGCATCAGGTGCGATGACACCAGGAAGGATAAGATCGGTAAGGAAGGGAGAGGGTGGAACTGAGGGCGAGGCAGCAGGTGGCTCAGCTGAGCTTAGGCAGATGAGGCAGAAGGATAGGATGCGGCTGTGCATGCGCACACCCAGGCATGCAGAAAGATTGGAAGGAATAGGACCCAGGGGGATAGATAATGGAAGGCAGGTACAGCGGATGGTTCAAAGGGATAAGAAGGAGGGGGGGAAGGTGAGGCAGTTGGCTAACGCACCAACGGCAGCAACATTAGGAAGGATAGGATCTGCAAGGATGAGAGGAGGTGAATTCAGGAGTGAGCCGGCAGATAGCCCAGCTGATCGTAGGCAGACGAGGCAGAGGGACGGGATACAGCTGTGCGCACGCACATCCAAGCGCGGAAGGAAATCGGAGGAAATAGCACTAATAGGGATAGATAGTGGAAGACAGGAACAACGGGCAGACAAACGGGATGGAAAGGAGGGGAGCGGCAATGGGAAGGCATCTAAGACACCGGATCTGGGTGTAAGGCCCAGAACGAGTACGGGGGAGCAGCTGGAAAGCAAGCCAACGGCGGCAACGCCAGGAAGGAGGGGATTGACAAGGATGGGAGGGAGGAAGGTTGGAGAACTGGAGTGCAAAAAAGAGGAGGCGGGACAATTAAGGCAATTACGGTCAGCCAGGACGGATGGCCCTATCACACGGTCAATGAGTAAGCAGTTAGGCTAGCAAGGTTTATAAAAGTAATTTCCACCCCAAAACTTTACTCTGAGGACGCTGGCAGAGGACCAGCGAAAGCTAAGTTGTTTTAATATTGTAAATAGTTGTTTTTATTGTTTTAAACTTTTTAACAATAAACAGCTGGTTTATATTTCTCCCGGAGATCGAGGACTGTGTTATTGAACAGATATGCCCGGGATTCGTATTTTTGCAGTTATCAAAGACATATATATATATATATATATATATATATATATATATATATATATATATATATATATGTTCATCCCTTTTGTAATTTGTTCAGAATATAATTATTTGCTTATATGTGATTTGAAGGAAAATGAGACAGGAAAGCCTTCACAAAACTCTCATTGGGAGAGTATAAACATATTTAATAGATTCATACAAAACCAAGAATAGAAGACTTGGGATGTGCATCCCTTCTCAAAGAACTCATTGGCCACAATCCAACAATACACATGTACCAGATGTATGAGCATATTAAAGTTTATTGGGCCATTTCCTTGCTAATAGCTCCTCATAATGAAAATCCAAGGTGATTTTGCTAGCACCCCAGTACTTTTTAAAAATACTGTAGGTAGCATTAAAATACATTAAATTAACCATACTCTATTTTTATGGGTTATAGTTGCAACTCAGTTAACCACCACCTTCTTTAAAGTGTCCCAATTTTATAAAAAAATGGAAGCTTAAGTTGAAAATGACTTCCCTAAGGTCCCTCAGCAAACCAGTCTAATATAGTGGTTCATATTTTGGGCTAGATATAATAAAGCAAATAAAACTGCCTGATTTTTAATGAGCTTGTCACCATATACAAGTTATGACTGCTGATTGTTTTATCTACACAATTGTCTATATAAATATAATATACTTCAGTAATAAGTGTCAACTAAGTTATTTCTCACAAGATCTGGATTTTGTAGTGTTTTCATTACAGTCACTGACCAGCATTTGACACTATTCTTGCTAAAAGTTACCAAATTCAGACTACATAAAGTTTTCTAGAAGATTAATAAAATTAAGTAAAATGATTCAGACTACAGAAAACTATGCACATAAAAAAGATAACATACTAATATATATAGTAAATTAGCTTAGTATATATATATAGTAATGTAATGATATATATATATATATAATATACTGTATATATATATTATATATATATATATATAATATACTGTATATATATATATATATATATATAATATACTGTATATATATATATAATATACTGTATATATATATATAATATACTGTATATAATATAATATACTGTATATATATATATAATATACTGTATATATATATATAATATACTGTATATATATATATAATATACTGTATATATATATATAATATACTGTGTATATATATATATATATATATATATATATATTCTGAGGTTTTCACAGGTGTTTGTATGTAGGTCTTTGGTAATTCGGGTTTTCTCCCGTGTAAAATTGGAAGTGTCTTGGCGACGTTTCGACGAAGTCTCATTCGTCATCTTCAGGCTGGCGTCTGAGTTAAAAGGAAGAAACAGCTGCGATTACACATTGCTCCTAGAAGCACGAAGCCGAAGACGCCAGCCTGAAGATGACGAATGGGACTTCGTCGAAACGTCACCAAGACACTTCCAATTTTACGCGGGAGAAAACCCAAATTACCAAAGACCTACATATATATATATATATTGCTGTTGTTTGGCTTCGCGTTCGTGGTCGTGCCATATCATCAAGGTGGGTGTCAGTTTGCTTCATGTATGGATTGGAGGGGTTTGAAATGGCTAATGATGCAGCTGTGGTCTGGTTTCTGGTTTGAGGTCGAACGCGAAGCCAAACAACAGCAATGCAGCTCTCCATCTCAAATCCCGCTGCAACTCAGACTAATCCGAGCACAACAAAGCCCCCACCCAAACAGAACACACCCCCATCCAATCAGAGCACAGCCAACCCCCCATCCAATCAGAGCACAGCCAAGCCCCTAACCAATCAGAACACACCTCCACAATCAGAACACAGCCAAGCTCCCACCCAATCAGTTCATACCCCACTGGCAGTTAAAAGGAAGAAACAGCTGCGATCACACATTGCTCCTAGAAGCACGAGGCCGAAGAGACACCAGCCTGAAGATGACGAATGAGACTTCGTCGAAACGTCGCCAAGACACTTCCAATTTTACGCGGGAGAAAACCGAATTACCAAAGACCTATCATATAAATATATATATATATATATATAATACGGCACTATATATATAAATATATATATATATATAATATATATTATTATATATATATATATATATATATATATATATATATAGGTCTTTGGTAATTCGGGTTTTCTCCCGTGTAAAATTGGAAGTGTCTTGGCAACGTTTCGACGAAGTCCCATTCGTCATCTTCAGGCTGGTGTCTTCGGTCGTGCTTTCTAGGGCAATGTGTGATCGCAGCTGTTTCTTCCTTTAACTGCCAGTGGAGGTATGAACTGATTGGATGGGAGCTTGGCTGTGTTCTGATTGGGTGGAGGTTGTTCTGATTGGTTAGGGCTTGGCTGTGCTCTGGATGGGGGGTTGGCTGTGCTCTGATTGGATGGGGGTGGCTGTGCTCTGATTGGGGGGTGTGCTCTGCTTGGGTGGGGGCCCTGTTGTGCTCAGATTAGTCTGAGTTGCAGGGGATTTGAGATGGAGAGCTGCATTGCTGTTGTTTGGCTTCGCGTTCGTGGTCGTGCCACATCTTCAAGGTGGGTGTCAGTTTGCTTCACGTATGAAATGGAGGGGTTTAAAATGGCCAATGATGCAGCTGTGGTGGTTTCTGGTCCGCGGTCGTGCCTCATCATCGGTGCGGGTTTGAGTCTGCTTTTTGCGTGGATGTGTGGTGGTGACATCATGTGTGGTCTTCGTGAGTGTGGGTCCAGTGTTGCTCCTTGTGCTAGGGATTCGTCTGTCAATAAGGCTGGGTTTCCAAATGGCTGGTAGGCGGGAGGTATCATCTCGTTATTCATGCTGTGTGGGCGTTTTTCTATCTCGATGGCTTCTCTGATTATTCTGTGTTAAAGTGTTCAGTTTTGGCAATAGTTCTGGTATTTTTAAAGTCAATTTTATGTCCTGTGGCTTTGAGGTGTTGGACCAGGGAGGAAGTTGGTTCCTCTTTTCTGACTGAGTTCTTGTGTTCTTCAATGCGTGCACTTATTCTTCTGTTGGTTTGTCCGATGTATGTGGTGGGGCAGGCGGTGCATGGGATTTCATATACTCCTTGATTTTCTAACTCAATTTTGTCTTTGGGGTTTCTTAGGATGGTGGATATTTTTCGGTTTGTGCAGAATGCTGTCTTGATGTTGTGTTTGTGGAGGATCTTGCTGATTTTGTCTGTGGTGCCTTTTATGTATGGGAGGAGGGCTTTGCCGTTTTCTTGTTCTATGTCTTGGATTTTAGTGGGGGTTTCTTTTTGGATTAAGTTGGTAATCTTATTTCTTTGGAATCCGTTGGATGTTAGTACATTAGTGAGAGTGTGTAGTTCGGTTTTTAGGTGTGTTCGTCAGCTAAGCTTTTGTTCTCGAGATGAGTGTCTTGGCTACGGAGTTGATCTGTGCTGGGGTGGTGGTGTGAGAGTGCGTGCAGATAGCGGTTTGTGTGTGTTTTCTTCTGGTAGATGGTGTGTCCTAGGGAGCCATTGGATTCTTGTAGACTAAGACATCCAGGAAGGGAAGTTGCTTGTTAGCTTCTGTTTCCATGGTGAACTGTATTTTGGGGTGTAGGCTGTTGAGGTGTGTGAGGAAGTTGTCTAGTTTTTCTTTCCCATGTGGCCAGATTATGAAGGTGTCGTCTACGTATCTGAGCCAGAGTTTGGGTTGATCAGATTTTCTAGAGCTTGGGTTTCAAAGTGTTCCATGTAGAGGTTTGCAATGACAGGTGAGAGGGGTGACCCATGGGGGTGCTCCTTCTTGTTTGTATTTTTGTCCGTTGATAGATGAAGTATGTGTTGGATAGGCAATGGTGGTCAGATCTAGGATGTGCTTGGGGGGGTTATATTTGTTTGGATAGCTGTCAAGGCTTCTTTGATTGGCACTTGGGTGAAGAGGGAAATGACATCAAAGCTCACGAGTAGGTCGCTGGGCTGTAAGTTTTGTTTCTTTATGATCTCTATGAATTGGAATGAGTTTTTACGTGTGAGGTGAGGATTCTGAATAGGGTTGTAGTTGTTTAGAAATTTGGCTAGGTTTTGTAGAGGTGAGCCTATGGAGCTGACTATGGGTCTAAGTGGAGTTCCTTCTTGTGTATCTTGGGAGACCATAGAGTTAGGGCATCTGGATGATTTTTCTCTGGGAATGATTCTTTCGGATCTCTCGCTGATGGGGAAGGCTTTTATTTTGGACAAGAACTCAGGTCCAAAGGGAACTTCCTCCCTGGTCCAACACCTCAAAGCCA